>QZWR01000126.1:0-37517 GCA_004114325.1 Zoophagus insidians
AAAATGATGAAAATTATTTCCTATTTTTTTTAAATAGAAGTTTTTCTAAAAAAAAACAAAAAAATGCGTAATTATTTTCGCTAATTAGGTAATTGACCAACTATAAATTCAAAATTGTCCTCTCAAAGACAATCCTCTAGATGCGGTTTTTAGGTTGTCATGCTTGCTGAAAATCGATTGACGAATCGGCGGTGCGTGGCAACACACGTGCCGCTATTCACTGTGTTCTGTTTTACGACAATGCTAGCAAATAGACAATTCGATACGCCCGCAAATTTTGAGGCATTTTTATTTTGAGCTTGACATACAACACTTTAGATAATGGCTCCATTTAAATTCAGTTTCGGCGCGTTTCTTTCCGCGGTTTGTCTTTCAACTTTTTCTTTCGGCGAAGTCAAGACCCGTAGATCATGCGTCGACCTCGTAAATGGCTGGCACCAATCCGGTACCACCAGCCGACATGACAGCAGTAAAGTGAACCGGCGAAAATGCTTTGAAGTGCAGACCGTAGCTCGTCCAGTTTCTTACGAGCAGGCGAGCGAGAGGTGCAATGGGACCGTCCATCCGCAAGCTGTTTTGGGACAGATTGCGAACTTCCAGGAACAAAATGCCGTGGAAGAAGCGATGAACTCGACAGGCACCAGGACGGCTCTTTTCGGGCTCCGGCGTAATGGCTCTAACGGGTCAAATTATTATGAACTCACATGGCCCGATAACAGTCAGCTCAAAAGACGTGATTTTAACCTGTTACCGGTGCCAGGTGATCTCAACAAAACTGTAAAACGAAATGACAGTTGTTTTGTAGTCGACCTTCAGTCGAACTATTCAGGGAGGTTTGTTTATTTTAGAAACCCAGTTTGGCCACACTGTGAGCAACAACCTATTTCTTCCAGGTGGTTGGACTCTGATTGTAGGCAGTTATCGTACGTGTGCAGCTTCTTTGACACGGAGCTGAGCTCCCAAAATGAAACAGTGGTTGCTGCCACCACAAGTAAATCCAACCAGACCACTCTACCAGCTATTACTGAGCAGTCGACTCAAAATACCCAGAAGCCGGAGGAACAGAAAGAGCTTGATGAACAGAAGCACGAACAGCAGCAACAGCAACAGCAATGTCAGTGTTCAACCGATGGAGGAGCAGCCACTTCGATTGGGGCTGCAACTGCGGTGAGTACAGTGGCAGCTACAGCCGCAGCATGTGGAGCTGCCTATGCCACGGTGCAACAGGCTCTGAAAAACGAGAAGAAGAAGAAGATTGAGCCAGAAAAGAAACCCGAAGAAAAACTGCCGGAACCACCTCCTCCACCGCCTCCGGTTCCACCATCACAACCACAACCACAAGTGATCGTTGAAAAGTGTAAATGTCCTGATATAGATTGGGACAAACTCAGGGAATTAATGGCAAGACCGCCTGTTGTGATTCCTGACTTCAAGTGTGAGTGCAAGACGGAGACGATCGTTGAACGGGTTATTCGGGAAGTGGCTCCGGAGCGAGAGCAGCTTGGTACGATGATCCACGAGATTGCGAGCGCAAACGACAAAGCGCTCAGAAAATGGGTCAAGAAACAGCTGCCGGAACCCTCACCACCTCCGCCCCCGCCAGAGTACAAACTGTTAACAGAGAGCAGTCCAAGTGGAACTTCAATCAGCCACATCCGGTGTGGAGGTGATTTTGTGGTCCAACCCCATTCCGAACTAGTCATTGAAGGCAGCAACATGTCGGCAAATAGTGGTTCTACTAGCAATGATAACAGCTTCGATGAAGACGGTGCCGATGGCGTTGATGCAACAGTCTTGTGCGTTCGTTCCGCCATTGAAAACTCGACCCAACTGGTTTCGAACGCAGTCGTCGTCGACAATCTAGGGCGCATCCACGTGTCAGTGGTTAACACCACCGATGAACCGGTGCTGATAAAGAGCGGCGAAACAATAGCCGTCTACGAGCGTTACAAGCAAGTGAAAATGGCGCGAAATATCGGACTTTACAACAATTACGCCAGCAACAGCCAATCATCGCAGCCTTGGTTAATGTTCGTCCGAGGAAAGCGAGGGCCTCCTGGGCGGAATGGCAAAAGCTGTGGCTGTCCTGGCTGTATAACGGATGCTGCTGATCAGCCGAAGAGGCGGCGTGTAAAAGTGTTGAGCCGGTTTGCGAAAATCTCAGACGTTGAAAGTGGTCTCGGTGATGATGCGGAAGCTAAAAACAACAACAAAAACAAGTCTCTGCCTTTGGATTTTAACTGTTGTGAACCACCTCGGCCTAGTCTGATGTACTGCAGAGGGGTTAGAGGCTGAAAGTTGACGAACTGCTGTTTTTTGTTCGATTCTTGAATAAAAAAATCAGTAATGGTATTTCGTTACTTGGTTCTCGCAGTTGTAGAGAAAGTACCTGTTTTGACCTCAAATGTCATTGATCAGCCTTTTCGGGTCTAGGCCCACATTAGGCAAGCAGGTGGAAGACTGCAACAAACTGCATCAAAGACTAGTAGAAAGTGTTTAACAAAAACAGATCCATTATCTCCCTGAAAACTGAATTTCATAGCCAAACCTGAAATTAAAACTTAAAGCTTTGATTCTCTATTGGATGCTGAGTTATCAAATCCTAATATTTTCAAGTATTAAAATTAAATTCTTTTAACTTTTTGTTAGTGTAGTATACCTATTATATTCACGAGTTTGAAATATTTTATGAATTTTCGGTGCACGAGTCAATTCAGAAATAAGCCAACAAGTGTGTATAGAGTAGATGTTTGGCAGCCAATTTGACGGGGCGTCAATGCGCACTAGAAACATATCTGTATATTGAGATAACGAGCAATGATGCATTGGGTTAAACGAATTTTAATTAGCAGCCTATTTCACATCGCGAGTTCTAATGTAAACCTTTTTTAGTTCACAAACAACAAACAACTGTTTTTCTGCGTAGAGGTTTGAAAAAGTTCGAGAATGAACATTTATTTGCCAGTTATTTCTACATTTCTCCTTTTTTCTTGCCAATTTGTGCATCCGGTTGACGCCGGGTTTTGGGAAAGCCTAAGTAGCGCTGCATCGACAGCCTACGGTTACTCCAAAGCCGGCGCTTCGACGGCTATTGACTACACAAAATCTGGGGCAAAAACTGCTTACAACTACGTGCAGACGTCATTCGACAGCTACAAGCTAGGCCCTAAATTTGTGAATGGCTACCGATCGATGCGGAACGCAGCTGAGGCCTGGTGGAACCAGATGGACAAGGCGATGGTGTGCGTTGATACGGACACGATGAAAAAGTACGTTGAAGGCGTCGAGAAAATGATGGAACTTCAGAAGGCGCAACTTCAACAGGCGAGCAAGTTCTGTCTGCCCAGGGAAGAATCGCGAATGCAGGCCAGCAAGCTAGAAGAGCAAATGGAAGCCGTCAGGACTAAGCAAGAGAATGTTAAAAAATCAGCGCGCGAACTGGAGATAAAAGTTGACAATATAAACTCATGAAAGGACTTGACGCCAATTGCAAACCAATTGCATTCGAATCAATTGTAAAATATGCATTATCTTAACTTGTCACTGCACACTTCGAACTGAAATAGAAATATAGTTCTGAGATCCCTTTTCAAATAACTACTATAAAATATAAAATACCTTAAAAATAAATACGTTTTCTGGTAGACAGTCGAGGCGGGTATTTTGAAAAAAGACTTAAATTCAGCTTCCTATCATTAATCTATCCGATTCAATACATACTGCATGGTTTTTGTTGCAGGGTTACAATTTTGGTTAAAAGGCACACTATGCTAAATGCCGGACCCTGTCAGCATTCATTATTTCTCCATTATTTTTCAACCCTGCGTTCCACTTTTTCTGCACGCAGGGCACCAAAAAGCTCCCGCACCGCCGTGGTACACATACTTCTAAGTAAAATTTAGATAAACGACAAGCCACTGCTGCCGGGTGAGTAAATAATTAAAGCTTTTGTAATACTAGTTTTATTTACTTTTCCATCTAATTGTCGAAGAATATACGCTTAGAATTTCCCGAGCTTAGAGCAGTAGCGTCTAGACAGGCGAGGCGATAGGCAAGCAGGTGAACAATTAAAGCTAGGTAGTTCTGTCATGTTTACAGCTTTTTAGCATATTTATATGCATGGAGAAGTATTTATATGCGGGATAACAAGTAATTTCGTAATACTTTTTTCATAATTTTTACCATTTCTTTCTTCACTTTCCCGATTCTTGTTTTGAAGCCATGAGCATCATTTGTTTGGTTCTGCATTTGGTTGGCATTGTTGCCATCACGACCAGCTCTTGTAATATGTAGCCTCATGTCGTTTTTCAGTATTGTTTATACTTTGTGCTATTTTTCAGATGGCAGAGTTAGCGCAGCTCCGGAAAAAGATGGAGCTTACGAAGTCTCAGAGCCTATTGAGAAACGCTGGGCCTTCGGTAATGCCAATCCGTCAAACAACCCGACCTGGGGCAACAAACGCTGGACCTTCGGTAATACCGATCCGTCAAACAACCCGACCTGGGGCAACAAACGCTGGACCTTCGGTAACACCGATCCGTCAAACAACCCGACCTGGGGCAACAAACGCTGGACCTTCGGTAATGCCAATCCGTCAAACAACCCGACCTGGGGCAACAAATAATAGAGGTGCTTTTACATACCATTACTTGGATGTCTTGAAAGCACGTTTTGCCATTTTAATTGACAAACTTTAACCTTTGTTGTGTAAAACGGACCACGGATTCAGTTACTTATTCTGAATGTTATTCAAACGGTGTCGGTACAGTACTTTCCTTTTCAAATTTTTCCGCGCTTAAAAGAAAACTCCTGGTAGTTATTAGTCGATAGCATGTGCTTTCCAGCCACTGGCTAATTGGCCTTTAAATCATTTTTTAAACACTGTTTATCTGAAAATGCTGAAAATATTTTGCTGAAAACATTGCTGGCGGCATTATCGATATTTCATGATTATTCCCTTACATTCGTTCTAGAAGAGGCAAAATTACTGCTTTGAGTGGTGCTTCAACATTTTAGTGGCTAGTGCAACAATAAAGAAATCATCTCACGCATTCCAGTTGGCTTCGGAGGTTTATCAAATTTTTATGCACATTTTCAATGTATTCATTTTAAAGGACAGCGATTTTGTCTGTCAGAATAGAAAACGTATGTCTGTCAAATGGAAAAATACAATTTAAAATAGATATCTTCCACAAGCCAGTACAATTTTTAGATTGCATAATCTTTCAAACATTCTGCACGGGAATAGCCATTGCAAGGTGGCAACTTTTTGTGGATTTCAGAAAATTTAAAAAGAAAATTAAGCAATTTTCTAGATCTTCACGATACAAAGTTCACTACACAGGCCACAGGCCTGAAAAAACGGCTTCCATCATGGGCACTATCTTTTATTTAAATATTAAAACGCTTAATAAATGAACTTTTAAATTTGAAATGTTCAAACTTGAAGTGTCTATTTTCCGGATCCCGATAGTAGGGCATAACTCGCCACGGCCGTTTGGCATGTGGAATTGGATGTCAAAAACATACCATTGTTATCAATCTTCAATAAAGGAGACAATTTATTTAACTGCAAAACTCCCGTTTCCAATAAGTTAGAAATGCTATACTTGGCTATACATCGGCGGTGCGCAACATGATGGGGCGCCGGCTATTGTATTAAGCTGTCCGAACCACCAGTTTGTTCCCGAGTTGCAAGCACACCAAGCCTTTGGTGGCAAATTTTCAATTTATTCATTTTCAAGGGCAGCGATTTTTAACGAAAAATTTGAAAGAAAAACTTTGTTTACCTGATAATTACTGCTTAGACAGTCTTGAATTGAAAAATACCACATTCCATTAGCCGGTAGTACCTTGATGAAAAATGGACGTGTTAATTAAAATCTTAAACAATTGCATGTATTATCCTTTGAACCCTGTTTTCGTTTGCATTGCAACCATTAGTCGAAGCAAAAAAACTCGTTATTGGCCGACAGGTAACCAGCGATGCAGTGTTTATCGATTCACAGCGAGCCCATCCATTTGGGTAGAAGTTGAGGCAATCGCTAAGAGCCCCAAATAGAGGACTAATCTGAGTCCAACCTGCCGTCACATTGCATGAGGTGTTTTGGCAAATAAAGGGATTGTATGTTTGACTCCATCCAGGTAACGATGGGTAAGAGTTGTAATAGGAATTAGTCAGGTAACATTGTACGTATGTCTGTCAGAATAAAAGCATTTAGAAATCTTCCACAAGCCTGGTAAATTTTTAGATTACATAGTCTTTCAAACATTCTGCACGGGAATAGCCATTGTAAGGTGGGAGCTTTTTATGGATTTCAAAAAATTTATAAAGTTTCAATTAAAGAAAATTAAACTTCAGGTCTAAATCGAACCATATTCTCATTTCGAAGGCAACCGATGGTGAGTGGGCGGCAAACATGGCGAGAAGCAACACTATCGGCACAACGCACCCATAAAACAGAGAGCACGTCGTTTTGGCATTTATTAGTTGCAATAGCTAGACTTTGGCCTGTAAACTGGTCAATCTATGCGGCAAACCGTAGTAACATAGTATTTCTCTGAAATGAATGTCATTTTAGCTTACATTGCTGTAACCAGCTGGACAGCCATTGTCAACAACGTCCGGGGTACAGTTGTAGATGGCGTTGTAATTGCTGACTGCCCCAAAATAGGATGCATAGCACATCAGTGACGCCTGAAGGTTTAGAGCTTTTTTCAAGTTTAAACCACACTTCTCCGGCAGGGTTCAAGTTTCTCCGGCAGGGCAAAAATTCGGCGATGAGAAGAACGGACGGCATGCGACGACGTTGCCGGGTAGCCTGCAGCGGTAGTGCCTCAACTGTCGGGTCGCAAAATAAGTTGACAAATTCAATAGTTAATCACCTTAAATGATGCTTTTCAAGGCGTTCTTCAAAACTAACCAGAAAAGGAAAGGAGTCAACCGTGTAAATTTTGAGTTATTTCAGTTTGAAAGTAGATTTAGATAGCTTAACAAAGCACTGGGATGCGACCGGACTTTTTGTGCGCAGTGTACGTTCTCTGTCTGTTACGATGACCAATTCTCTGTCTGTTACAGTTGTTTTTTAACTCCCTGAACTCCCTTTGACGACTTTTGTTGAAATTTTTGTGCCAAAATGATTACGGCGTAGCACCAAATCACACCACCAGTGGATAAGTAATTAGTGCCTATGACTGATTAAGAAAAGCTACTTAAAGAGGGTGCCTTTTAAACAGGCGAACTTTCCTTCTCTGTCTGTTACGGCTGTTTTTTTGTGTTTCCCAGCAAAAACGACACATTCTAAGGTCCTTTTAACTAGCTTTTTATGAGCCTATGTTGCAATACCATATTTCTGGAGGGAAATTTTCAAAGCGGAGTGAGTAAAAATGACGCTGCAACTGCATTAAAGCAACATATAAAATTACGATTCTCTGTCTGTTACGCATGTTTTTGCCCACATAAAATGAGCCAGATGATAGCGATGGAAGCGAGGGTGCAAGCTGTTTTGGCGATTCTTTGCTACCAACCTCGCAAGCTTTAGATCCATCAAATAAGATGGCAGTAGTGATGAACAGCAGCAGTTTCGGAATTGTCATTCTCTTTACCAATTGTAAGCATTAATAAAGTAAAAAATCCTCACGCCTCACCTTATAAAGACACGTTTCTGCTGTCCACACTTATTTAACTGGTAGCCACCAGTGATGAAAAATCTGAATGTTCTTATATACGCTATGAAACCAGAGCCTTTGTATATTTTTTTGCCACCGTGATGAAGACAAAAAACCGGACAACTTTTACATGATACAAACAACGTACAAGATACAAGTCCGGTCCCTCGCCCGATTTTGCGATTTATCGCTCATTTTCGAAAAAGCCATGGATGTACCTGTTTTTTTTTTAATTACTTCTTGGATACTAGATATACTAGATTTGCAACCAGTTTGTCAAGTTTTAGGCGATTTGACCACAATTTGACCTATTTGACCTAGACAAACTATGTTTAACGCGGGGAGCGAGAGGGACCGGAATTTTGTTCACGCAGTGTACGTACAAATACACGACACCGAATGAAACTCCTCGAATTCGGTGAACAAAATGCAAATGCCTGGTCGCCGGTATCTCCGGTACTCCAAACAGCAACCAGAACCATAAGGTACACTGGACAGGTATCGCAAGCTAACATAAAAAGAGCGAATGAATACTACCACATTTTCCAGTCTTCATATCATTAATTTAGCTGTTACCACATTGACGATGAAGTTAACTCTTACTTTAGTGTATTTGGTGTTATTTGCAGCATTCTTCGAAAATGTTTTCTCCGCGATTTCTGCGTTTGCCACTGTTGCATCAGGATGGGATGAAGACGATGGCGACTTTTATTTGAGCTGGATTGCAGAACAACTTGAAAACGACACTTTGCCCGACAAGACTACGTTAGATGCCATCGAGAGGTTTCACGGCATAAATGACAAAGATATCAATCGTTCCCTGGTTCATATAGCTGCCCACTTTGGTGCGACAAAGTTCTGCAGATACCTGTTGGAGGATAGTCTGAACAGCAAAACGAACAGACAACTCGTCAACTCAGCAACGACGCTTACAGCCGAAACGCCGCTACATTGGGCTGTGTTGAGAAAGCATACGCCAATCATCCACGTTTTGGTTCGACAACGCGCCAATTTGGAGGCGACGCGTTTCGATGGTATGACAGCATTGTCGCTTGCTTCTGACGTCAAAACGGCTAGCTTGCTCGTCCAGTTGGGGGCAAACTATCGGCACAGAGACTTGAAAGGGTTGACACCCTGCCAACAAGCAGCTAATCGAAGAAATCGTGATCTATACGATTATTATTCGTTACTGACGAAATCAACAAGTGAGTGTTTATGGCCGGGAGAAGGAGAAATATTGGCTGACGATAACAAAGAAGGCAGGGTAGGTCACTTATTCCACGCGTATTCAAAATAATGAACTATTCTGATCTAGGTGGGGAAGTTGAAAATAGCGAATGGAGCCGTTATCCCCGGGCAGTTGGCGATATTTAGCGAAGTTTCTTTCAAGTGTAACAGCGGGTTTGAAACAGGCGGAAACGCGACTGCAGTTTGGAGCGATAAAGATAACGGATGGATCATGAAAGGATACTGCTTCAAAAAGGATGCAAGTTTAGAATGCGTCTTCTTTCGATCTTATGTTTATAATTGCTCCATTTTTAAGGATAAGCTTGTTGAAAATTTTATCAAATCCATTAAACATGGTACCCTGGGACTAGTTCGATCACTTATTAACGAAGGAGCAAATATAGGAGCTAAGCATAACAAAGAGTTACCTCTTCACGCAGCTGTTTTAAATGCCAATTTTGAAGTAGTCAAGCTGTTGCTTGATCGGGGAGCATACGTTGATGAACTCAATCGTGGTTGGACGGCACTGTTAAACGCTGTCTATTGGAATAAATTGGACATCATCAGACTGCTACTTGATCGAGGAGCAAATATAGAAGCGAAAATCTCTGACAGTGGCAATACACCTCTTCACATTGCTGTCCATAGGGACCATCTGGAAGTGGTCAGACTGTTACTTGATCGTGGGGCAAACGTAGGCCAAATGAATAATGGTTGGACAACATTAATTAACGCTGCCCATTGGAACAAATTGGAGATCGCCAGGCTCTTAGTTGATGGAGGAGCACACCTAGAAGTAAAGGGTGGCGAAATGTTCAATCAGTCTGCTCTTCAATGGGCAGCTGGCCGAGGTCACGTTGAATTTGTCAGATTTTTGCTTGATCGAGGGGCAAACATAAATGCAATCAACATGCACGGCTGGACACCGCTAATAGACGCCGTCTGTAACGACCGATTGGAAGTTGTTAAATTGTTGGTCGATCGTGGAGCCGACATGGACATTGTTTCATTTTCTTCACCTGGTGATTGTAAATCGTCCACGGCGTTGATGTGTGCTGCTGAGCGCAGCAATTCAGTGATTGCTGAATATTTGAAAAGCAAAGGAGCATCACGACATGGCTGCACAAAAGCACTTTGCAATAACTGAGCAATGATTGAAAAGCAACACCAAAAATACGCCGATTTTAACAGTTTTAGTTTCAATTTAACGTTGTTACAGAATCCCGTTCAGAATTACGAAAATAAACCATGATTATTTATGTTATTTTAATTATTTTAAATATTTTAATTTGATTAATCTTCTTCTGCGACCTGCGTCACACGACCCGAAAAGTTGCATACTTATGTACACGACGCAAATCCGCTGAAACACTGCCGTTTGCACTACTGCATAACTGGAATTTTCAGCCATATATAACTAATTCTTCAAATTGGCATTTTTCTTATTTATTTTCCACCGCAATTCGCCTCTCGAAGCTCACGGCCAGTTTTCCCCACTTTAGTCTCCATAGCATTTCCAATTTTAAATTTACATCACTTTTATTTGAGGTTTTACTTTTAATTTAAAGTTGAATTTAATTTAATCGAATGGCAAAGTTTCCTTGGTTTTTGGCAACCCACATAAAAACTATGTAACTAAATCACTAGCTTAGCTATGACATAGAAGCATGATTAACAGCCTTTCAACTGTCAGTGACTGCCAGAGTGTGTGTATTCATTCTCCATACTCGTACAACCATCTTTACATACTGTCGTGATGTTTTTTTTTAAACAGAATAACAAAAGAAGCCATCAAAGCTGATGCATGTAGCATGCATTTTCATTTCATACACATTACATATTCCTTCACTTTTTCATCAGTTTCAAGCTTTCTCTACAAACTGAAGAATGAGCTCTTTTCCTTACTATTTGCCAATCGTTCTTGTCCTGTTCCATCTATTTTGCGCTTTTTCACTGGTCAAATCACAGGACGAAGAAGTTCGTACAACAGAGTTCCGTGTTTTAATTTACAAATATCAATTTCTATTTCATGTTTTTCCAACAACTCAGATAGCGGAAACGACCGCAGAAGCCGTCGTCCCATGTAAGATTCCTCCGATTCCAAATGGTTTTCTCCGTCTGAGTCGAGGAAACACCGCTCTAGTCGTCGGTAGAACGGTTTCCAGCGGAACATTTGTTCAAATAGTTTGTCGAAGTGGTTACGCTCTGAGCGAGGAAAGTGGCGCTAGCAGTACAGTTTGTCAGGAGAGTGGCCAGTTTATGGCCGAATTCAAGCGTTGTGAAGAGATTCAAACAAATTTAACCCAATGCGGTCTTCCATCCGCTAGTGCTCGCATTCTAGGAGGCGCCTTTGCAGCTACCGGACAATTTCCGTGGATGACGAAGCTGGAAATTTATTTCGATGGTCAGCGAAAGCCAAGTATTTGTGGGGCTAGTTTAATTGCGAAAAACTGGCTGCTCACAGCCGCTCATTGCTTAACATCTAGTGGCGATGTCGTTGTGTAAGTAAAATATATTTTTTAGAAACATTCACAGTTCACACAATGCAATTTCTATGCAGAGTGACCGCACTTCTTGGAAGAACCAATTTTTCATCGGAAGCTGAAGCGTCTAATGAGCAAAAACTTAACACTCGCTTGTTCTACATCCATCCTAACTACAAGGGTCGTGAAGACTGGTACCAGTACGATTTCGCTCTGATCAAACTCAACCCGAGTCCATTTTTGAGTGATTTGGTTAGACCAATTTGCCTACCGGATGAGAAGGCGTTCTGTGACAACTCGACTGCTCGGAATAACGCTAAAGTTGATGGATGCGTTGAAATGACGGCCGCCGGTTGGGGGATGACTGAAAATGGTAGCCAAGTGTCACCTTCACTGAAAATGATCAACTTGACAGTAACGTCGAGAAGTTCTTGCGAACGCGTGGGTGGTTACGGAAACGTTTCTTCCGTCCAATTTTGTGCCGGAAGGGCTGATCCAGCTCAAGACACTTGTCTAGGCGACAGTGGAGGGCCCCTAATGTGCCAAAGAACAGGTGTTTCCTCTAAAGTAGTCGTTGGTGTTGTGTCTTATGGGCGATCTTGTGGTGAGACTGACATGCCAGGTGTCTACGGTCGAGTTTGTAAAGCGCTACCTTGGATCAAATCTGTTATAAATGGAGCAACGACAATCGGCGCCATAACCGCTTCTACCACAGTTCAGATTGAATCATCCCAAATTCAAACAGTAAAGCAAAAATCTACAACACGAAAAAGTCCACGAATAGCAACAACGCGAAAGTCTTCTATGTGCACGGTACCAACTATTTCTAATGGATATTTCACCAAGGCTGATGATTCAGCCGGCGCTGATACCGATCAAGTCATTGATACTGAGGGAGCTAATGTCTCTCCTGGGCAGAGTGTGTTTTTGCATTGTCAAGACGGATTCGCCATGCCATCATCATCAGACGATACGGTTATCACTTCGAAATCGTCAACCTGCAGTCAATCATCGCAGTGGAGTCCAAAAATCGAGCCTTCATGGTGCAGTCGAGTGGTTACTTGCGGGCCTGCTAGCCTTCCCAAAATAAGAAATGGTTCATTTCCTGACAACGGGGCGAACAACTTCGGTGACAGTCGCCAGCTGCAGTGCAATCCTGGTTTTCGGTTATCTGGAACGGGCCAGGAATTGCCAACTATCACTACCTGTCAAGCAAACGGTCTTTGGTTACCGTTACAGCAAAGCGTTAATTGCTTGCTGATAGTGTGTGCGAAACTACCTTCATCTATTAACGTTACAATCGGGCCAGGCGTGTCATCATTCGGCTCGGTTAGAAATGTGACGTGTCCCCGTGGCTTCCAACTGCAAGCGGGAACACCTTCCACAATAAGCTGCCAGAGCAATGGTAATTGGACACAGCCCGGTAGATGTATATCAGTTGTTGTGACTTGTTCGAGTGCTGCCCTTCCGACATTGACGAATGGAGTCTATACCGATTCTACCACATCAACAACCTATCAAGTTGGAACAAATCTTCATCTAGCGTGCAATTCAGGCTTTAGATTAGCAAGTGGTAACGACGTTTTGACTATTCAGTGTGAAACAACCGGCTATTGGTCATTGCTGTCTTCCTATTGCCAAGCTGTCACATGTCCTTTATCTACACTATCTGCGATTTTACCAGCACACAGCCAATGTAACGATGATTACGACAGCGATACAACTGAGTTTAACGTCGGCTCCAACCGCCGAATCGTTTGCGTGTCTGGTTATCAATTTTCGAACAGAGCTACTTCTATTTCGACAACGTGCCAGTCCAATGCACAATGGGCTCCCATTTCAGTGTCTTGCCAGATCATTAAATGTTTGTTTGCCTCACTTCCTTATGTTTCAAATGGCAACTGGCAACAAAATGGCGGTGAAAATGATTATGCAATTGGTTCTTCAGTGTTACTTTCGTGCAATTCTGGATATATTCAATCTGACTCATCAGCATCTTCAGTCTCTTGTAAGCCAGACGGCTCTTGGTCATCGTTCTCAGGTCAGTGTAGCAGACGGACAACAACCACATCATCGACCATCAGAACAACTCGGGGTCCTTCACCGATTGTTAATTTACCATGCTCGCAAGATTACGTGTTCAAATGTAACAATGGTATCAATATTTCTTGTTGGTACGTGTGCGATGGAGACAATCAATGCGGTAAGCAAATTTATTGAGATGCAACGTTAAATGAAAGCAATGTACCATTATTTTCAATTTCGAGGTGACGGCAGCGATGAATCCATTTGCACTCAAACCATGAAAAATCAAGTCAGTTTTATCAGTTTTCCGTTAACAATGACAAAAAAACGTTTTTTTTCCTGCATTTTAAAAGTACTGGCTTGATTTAAGCCTGATGAACTCTGCTCAAAACGGCTCGTTAGAACTGGCTCGATTACTTTTGGACAAAGGAGCTAATCTGGAAGCAAGAAATAGCGCCGGTCGGACAGTTCTATTCCTGGCTGTTGTCAATTCTCATTTCAACGTGACCAGACTTTTAATTGACCGAGGTGCAAGCATCGACGCGAAAAGTGATAACAATTACACCGCACTTCATTTCGCCATCTGCAACAGTCTAAGTTTGGAATTGGTCCGGCTATTGCTCGACCGAGGGGCAAATGTTAATTATATACTTTATGATGGTGGCGGCTCTCGGACCCCGTTAATTCATGCCATTACCGATCAAAATAACTTGGACCTCGTAAAATTATTGGTCGATCGGGGTGCAAATGTTAATATTAGAACGAATTACGACGATTGCCCATCGTCCACAGCACTGCAATGCGCTACGACGAAAGGCAGGCAAGGTATTGTCGACTATTTAAAAAGTATAGGAGCATCGTGATATGAACGCATTTAAAAGACATTTTTCCATAATATGTTCCATATCAAGAGAGAAATATAAGAACATTTCATTTTAATAAAAAAGGACGAATTTTCATACCTGTACACAAATCGATTCAGGTCCCCAAGCTAAAAATAGTAGACGGAACTGTCATCCCTGGACACCTTTGGGGATACTTTGGCGGGTCATAGAAATGGGGTCCATAAAAGATGGATCAAGAAAAAAAAAACCATTCGTAATGAAAAGTGGAATAATGAAACTGCCGTTGTGCTGTTGGTGGTTTTGGAGCACTAGAACATTTCTTCTTCCACGCTTTTTCACTTTCTTGTTTTTCTTTCAATTAAATCATTAAATTTTAAATTTTCTTAAATTTTCATTATTTCTATTCCAAGTTTCTAGCTCGGTAACTATTACAACAAGGTAGCAAAAATTATACATATTTTTTGGTTTTAGGAAACCTGACCTTGCTCGCAGCACATCGAATCGACGACCAAAAAATAGAAAAAGATCATTAATGTTGCTTATAATTTTATTATTTTATTGCCTTCAAGGGAGAGAAAAAGGGCGCGGTAATAGATCAACGATCGGAGGGCAATAATCAATTATAATCAACAAAAGACAGAAAATTGTTTGTGAAATTTTGTTAAAAAAATTTCACTCCTGAGCCCCATTGGCCTGCAACAGAGCCGCAATTTCGTTGAAGCCTTTACGCTTGGCGTGGTACAGCGCAGTCGTGCCAAAAATGTCCCTCACATTGACGTCAGCCGAGTGTTCGACCAACAACCGGATGGCGTCCATGCACCCGTACTCGGCAGCCAGTGCTAGGGCCGTGTCGCTGTACTGCGTCTTCACGTTCACGTCGGCGCCGTGCTCGATCAGGAGCCTTGCGATGGCCGGGTGGCAGTTGTAACTGGCCGACATCAGCGCCGTGTAGTTTGATTTCGTCTTGGCGTTCGCATCGGCGCCCTTTTCCAACAACAGCCGGCACGCGTCGGAGTGGCCATGCTCGGCGGCGTGAATAAGCGGCGTCTTGCCGTCAACGTCGCGGGCGTTGATGTCGGCGTGGTTGTCGATAAGCAGACGCACCGATTCGGTGAGGCCCTTGAAGGCCGCCCACAACAGCGGCGTGTGGCTCGCGTAACCGCTAGCGTGCACATCGGCGCCCGCCTCGACCAGCAATTGAACCGAATCGGCGTCGCCTTCACGAGCGGCAATGATCAAAGCCGTGTTGCCGTCCGAATTGCGGGCGTTGACGTCGGCTCCGCGTTCGATGAGCAGCCGGACGGCTTCGGTTTCGCCCATGTAGGCGGCGAACAGCAGCGGGGTCCAGCCATCGGCCGCTTTGCCGTTGATGTCGGCGCCAATCGTGAGCAGCTGTTCGATTTCTTGAAGGCGGCCGTGCTTAGCGGCGAGGCCCAGATCGGGGTTGTAGTTGACCTTTCGGCAGAAGGTTTGAATCTTCCACTTGCGGTCTTCGCCACAGACGACCGTGCTGGAACCGGTGAGGCCGAAGCCGCGGAAACAGGACGCCGTTCGGATGGCACCCAAATGAGACGGACCGGCAGAGATGCGACCGTTGTCGAGATGAGGCAAAGGGCCACACGAAGAGCCTGGAAAAATATTTAAAAAAATTCAGTTTAGCATTTTTTGGAACGCGATTTCGTGGACACGAAGACAACTGATTATGAAAAATGAATAAAAAACGTACCACAAGCGGCTAGACAGTGTTCCATGCAATGTTCATCGCCAGTTGCAGCTACTGTTTTCAAAAGCGAACAGGCGAAGATTGGCAAAATGAGGTGAACAATCATCGTCAATCAAGGTCAATCAACAACAATGGATTTAAAATGAAATTTCAAACTAAAAACTTTTTCTAATATTTAAAATGAATGTTTGAAAATATTTTAAGGTGACTGAAACAAGGTCGCAGATGTTGCCTCAATATTAAAACTACCAGAACGCGTCTCAAAGCCGCAACAGGTGCTAGGTATTGTGCGCTATAATTGTTTATTTAATCCTGAGCCGGCCATTTTAAAAGTAGGTAATACTTTTGATAGAGCAGTAGAATTTTATTCGTCCCAGAAACATGGTACTGTTTGCAAACGTGCACGTGCCACATTTGTAAACATCTTAAGCAAACATCGCGAACGATTTCCTTTCGTTTTATTATCGCTTTAAACCATAGCGCAACACAATTCAACCACTTTGCAACAGGAAGAAATTGCAACACATAATTATTTTGCAACGTAAGGGTTCATGATATCATGATAAAGACATGACCCAGGCGTAGTTTTTTAGGCCTAATCCGAATTTGCACACAAAAACGGGCAAAGATAATTTTTTCACTCGGCTTTACCCGGTTTTACCCGGTTTTACTAGGTCCCAATATGCCTGAGCTCTAAATGAACGTCATAGCCGAATTCCAGGTCCTTGAAATAACTTGCTTATGTACATAATTTTTTCTAACTTGGTTTATTTTTAAAATAAGGGCTTGTGTTGCAAAAATTGTGTGTTGCAAATCATTAAATTTGTGTTGCACTTTGGTTGATTCCTGTGACGCTTGGAGTGGAGCCTTTTATTATTATACTTTTGTGAATTCCAGTGTCAGGCAGCCGTGGAAAAAGAAGAAAAAGAGACGTTAGTGGAAATAAATGAGCATGACGCATGGTTCCAATCCCGAAAAAACCTTTACTCAGGACGCCCATAGTATAATTTTCAATTAATGAACAAAAATGTAACCCTTTTGATAAGCAGGTGGCTTGACCGGATCGAGACGGAGGCAGTATAGGAAATTTCTTTTCGATCGATTTGTTAAAGTTTGTCTTGGAGATAAGACACCTACCTCTATTTAACGGTACCAGGCCTTTAACAGCCCACGAGTTTGTCGCCCTCGGTCGCCACGTGAAAAACGTAAAATAGGCTTCCTCAGTTGTTTTTTCAATGATGTTGACGATGTTGTCCGTCTTTGCCAAATATCAAAAACGCATTTCGCCCTTCAATATTTGATGTTTGCACCTATTTCCTCTATTTTTAGATATCAAATTTGTACTTAAAAGTGATATTAAAAGGCCATGCGCCAACTTTTATTTGGATTATATGGGCATACTGGGTGTAAGTGAATCAATAAACCGCTAAGGTCCCCTAATGTCGAATATCAGGTGCACAAGAAGATTTTGCCATTATGCTGATTGCGATGATGTTGGCGACTGTCTGAAGCCTTTAATTAGCTGATGAAGGATAAACTGAAAATTGAAAACCTAAACAATCTTTTCATGCATATGATGTACATTAACTAAAAGAGCATTTTGTTTGAGGCAAATTTAGTAGGAAAATTATGGCTTACTTTCAAGCTTTTATTTTTACTGCCTCCATTCCATTTTTTTGCGTCGCAGTGTGCCACTATAACTATCCGCTATCCGTATTACCGACCAACTCTTCCAAGCCCATTATATTGTCATTTTTGGGCTTGCTCAACAACTACTACGATCCGGCAGAAAAGCCTCTCTGGCCAATCGATTCACTTAATGGCCGACCAGTTTCACGCTATGACAGATACGGGTCACCTTATAACAATCTAACACGGGAGTGCTTGCTTAAACCCTTAAAAGCGCTGCTCGATGTCGTCAACGCCAGGGCAAACATTCTCCCCGACTATCAACTGCAGTTGCACTATTACGACGGCGATATCGCCGACATATTTCTAGGCCAAATCCTGTCTGATTTCATTTCATTCCACCATTCTGCGGGCAAGCCTTATGCGCAAATTTACTTCGGACCTAAATGGAGTTCTTGCAATACATTCTATACGTCTATGCCCTATTCGTCGACGAAAAAGGTGCAGAATTTTAACCAGCTGTCTTCGTTCCGTTCATATTCATGCAATAACACGGAGTTTCCCACCAATTTTGAATCAGTTCATAATAAATTGGTGCTCCCCAACACTGTCAAATCGCTTGGTATGCTGGGTTATATCAAAGCTATGTGGAAGCAAGTTGGCATTTTTGCCGACGTTCAATCCAGCAGCGGAGAAACATGGGGTTCTGATGCGGCCAAGTTCTCAAAGATTTTAGAAGACAACGGGGTGTCTGTTGTTCACGTCGAGGTTGGCAATGACTACGTAGAAATGTTCCATCGCCTGGCGGAAAAACGAGCTCGTATCATTTTGATCGCGACTGCGTTCGAAATTTGCGAAGATTGTGCCAAACTTTGGTGTTCTAGTTACGTTGCTGGCGTCAGAGCTCCGAACTTCGTACTTTTATTAATAGGGAAAGTGTGTTACGGCTGTCTTATTAATAGCCATACCGACTTCTCGCCTGGATGGCTTGGTCCCAGATGCAACGCCTCTATTCAGCTTCAACAGATGGGAATTGCCATTTTCAGCGAGCAATTTTCTGAGCTCTACTTTGTCCCAGATAAAACGTTAAGCAGTTGGGTCATACCTGCTTGGAACGACATCCTGAAGGATATAGATCCCATTTTAGATGGTTGCATCTTGAAAAAAGCCATTAAAATAATCGTTCCCGCACTAGCTGCGATAACGACGTTAAACATGACGGAGCAGCGACTTCGCCGAAAGTACAATTTAAGTTTACTAGAGGCCAATAGAACTTTTGTTTCGAAATTAATGGCAGAAGCAGCTAACGAAGTGTCATTTGGCAATACGCCCAGCGTCTACAACTACGACTCAAGCCATAGGAGCTGCATGCTTCAGCCTCTAGATCAATTTACAAGAAATGATGGCAGATTACTTGCCACGGTTTTGCCGTTTTCTGGCGAAAAAGATCTGCTGAATTTGTCCGCCCATGAAATAGTTTATGTTAAACAGCCGGTCTGGATCACCCCAACGGGCGAAAAGCCAAAAGATCTATACGAAATCGCGCACTTCAACGGAAGCCACAACTGGCTTGTGGCTACAATTATCTTTTCGGCAGCTGTTTTCATCTCATTTTGCCAGATAGGTCTATCCATTTACATTGAACAAAGAATGACAACAAAACGGCGAGAATTTTACACTGACCGAATAAACAATCTGGTCTTAATTTTGGGGAGTCTGATACTGAACGTCTCCGTGATGGTTCTAATGTCTGGAAACGAATTCTACCTAAGAGAAGTATGCTTTTTCAGACCAATGTTGGCAATTATTGGCGTTTCTGTTATCAACTCGATGGCGTTGTTCCGCATTATTTCGCTACCAGAATATGCGCACACGAATCGTTATATTTCACAAAAGTTTCGAAAATCTGGACAGCGGTTCCAGCTGGATCAGTTTGAACATACCAGGGAAATTGTGCTTGCATCGCTTAGTCGCAAAATTACGAAACGCACACTAGGCTTCGTCTCCGCCACCCTACTTTTGCTACTCGTTTGGTTTGCCAGCGATCTTATGGTTCTCCGATTTTCTATTGAAAATGAGGACAATCCACTATTCGACGACGAAATCGATTCGTATTACGATGTTCGGGTTGAGTGGTGCGAATCGCCAAGCCAAATCTACTGGATCAGTGGTTTCGCTACGGTGCATTTTGTTCTGCTTTTCTTCGCCAATATAGCTCCCCTGTCGTTTAACAGGAATATAAAATTCATCAGAAAACGGTTCCGACCGGAGATAAAATTTAACCGTTCAATTGCCGCCAATCCATTGATTTTGATGATTTTTACGGCGTTTGCGATGCTCGCTGTTCCTCAAAAGCCTGCAACAATTGCTTATTTACAAACGGCAGCATTCGCGAGTTGTCTTCTATTGCTATCCGTGTCAACATCAGTAATAGTGTTTTCAAATTCGTGGATTCATTAGCATGGAGGTCATACTCAATTTCTTCAAATTTTGCCAATTTCTGTAATGTTTCGTTCAAATCATCACCCCTTGTCGGGGTGTCATCATTCTTATTTGTTTTTCATCTCCAATCTCCATGTTTTTATTGCGAATGCTAAATTTAGCGCGCTTATTGCGCGAATATAAAAAGTGAAGTTGTTTTAAACCATTTCAGTCGGTAATAAAATAAAACTAGAAAACTAGATAAAGGATGCATCAGTACAAGTAGAATTCGACGTAAAGAACGTTCCTGCGGTTGGTAAATGAGTATCTGATCCTGAACAGCAACTTGAGGAAAACGTAAAACTAACAGGCAGCTGGTTGCAGTAATAAGTACTAGAACCGGTGCGGCATTTACAGAATGATTGTACACCGGTGTTGTCAACGCCGGAGAGGCACTCGACTAAAGACGAGTACGTTCCGGAACCAACTGTGCCGTCTGTTGAGTACTGGCTTTCATCCGAGTTGCATGTCAACGTCTGCGAAGCTGTTTGAGGCCGACAAGATATCATTCCCAAAGTGTTGCCGTTTGAGGTTGACGTCACCTCACACCGTATCCAACTGGTAATTACTGTCGAATAGTCAGCATTCTCACAATTCGACAGCGGTTTGAATGTTACTCCACTAGGGAACTGAAATTTAACAATAACATGAGCGATTATTTTACACGCTTATTATTGGAAACTATTACCGTCAGTTGGTTGGCTCCGCAGCTTGATGGGGTGCACGAAAATGGGCCAACGTTGTATTCAGGGATGTAGTTAGAGTACGAATTCAGATTCAAGCAGCTTGTGTAAACCTGGAAAAATTAAATCATCAAACAGTTTCAGTTAGTAAAGGTCACACGACTTACCGTGTAGTCATTGCAGGCCGAAAATCCACTGATGCCAGTATTTGGAGACAACTGAAAAGGTAAGGCAAAGGTGAAGACTAAAAAAAGAACTAAAGCTTTGAGGAACATACGGAAGTTTCTCCGGATGATGTTTGACATCCGTACTGAGAAGCCCCGGCATTAAAGGGCCTGCAGACAACATTATTGTTAGTCTGAAGGCAGCGTATCCAAAGGGTCTGTTAGAAAAATAACCAATATAACTATCGCAAAAATTGTATGAAATTATTTACTGTTGAATCGGTGAAACAGTCGCTTTGCAAGAAAGTTGTTGTTGCTGCTGACAATGCGATGACGCTTGTCGCCGAGCACCCAGCCGTATCGAAAGGGCATGTGTAGTTGGACGTAACTGAAGAGTCGTAGCACATTACCACAGCCTATTTAGAATATGATTGAAAGATTGTAACTACTAAGAAATTTCAAAATAAATGCATACATAAAGTTCATCTGTGCAATATTCCAGATCCGGCCAAGAAGTTGTCGTCGTAGCTGTTAATTGCACTTCGGCAAGGTTGTTCGCGCATTTATTACCCGCATTGCCAGAGACGCTGCTCATATCCGGTCGACAAACCGGACTACCTCCTACATTGCACCGATGATGTGTTAGCGAAAGTGTTGTAGTGTAATGCGCGGTGGTTGCCGAATTGACTTCAGATTGACTTCCCGAGTAGATGAACCCTGATAGTTGGAGACTGTTTGCTCCGCACGATGCGCTGGCGCTAGTGTCAAAGAGGGTCGACATCGTGTAAAATGGGCTTGATGAAATGGCGGTATAGCAGGCAGCTCCCCACTGATTAAATAAGATGCGAGTGAATAGAGGAGTAATAAAATACTTTACAGTACAACTTACATAAAGTTTGCTCTCGCAATTTTGTAAGGTGGTCCAAGTTGACGGCGAAGTACCAGTCAACTGAGTTTCACTGAAACTGCTGGCACATAAATTTCCGGAATTTCCCGCCACGCCACTCATATCGGGCCTACAGATAGGGGTTCCACCCTTATTGCAGCGATAGTGGGTCAACGCTAAGACGGAGGTGTAATGGGCGTCTCCTGAAGATGTGACGGCTGATTGTGTTCCCGAGTAGATGAAGTTTGTTAGTTGGAGGCCATTCGTTCCGCAACCAGTGGCTGATGTATCGAACGTGGTGGATGTCACATAGAACGGACTGCTCGAAGTTGCGATGTAGCACGCGGCTCCCCACTGTAAGGAAAAATGAAATTGAAACTCAAATATAAGAAAAGCCTAGACGAAAAGTGAGAATTACATATTGCTGAGCTTGGCAAGCCGACAAGCTAGCCCAATTTGTTGTAGTTGTTTGAGTGAGCTGTTAGAAATTATTTTATTCTATTATTATTTTGAAAGGAGAATGCTAAAATTCTACGAACCTGGGTCTCACTAAGCGAATAGAAGGCACATTTGCTATTGCTGTTACCTACTGCACTTGTCATATCGGGTCTGCATACTGGAGCGCCATTAAGATTACATCTTACATGAGTTCCCTAAAACATGTGAATACATCAGACATTAGGAATAAGATCAATAGAATTCGATTTTTTAAGGATACGCACGGTTGGATAAGCAGCCGTCACAGCACTGTCAACAAGTGGAATGGTTAAATCACTGTAGTAGGTTGAAGCCGAAATCTGAAAAAGATGAAAACAGTAAACAATAGCAACTACTAAGAAAGGCACAAAAAGCTTACCAGCAAATCGCCATTGGCACATGTTCCAACAACGTCGTACGCTGCAACTATCGAGTAATAGCTACCACTGTTTGTCGGATGATAGCAAGCTCGAGCCCACTAATAAAGTGAATTGCAATCGGACGATTGTTCGTTTAAAGTTTGGTTTTCAATAAAAGTAAGCGGATAAACATACATGAAGTTGACTGTTGCAAGCGGAGAGGGTGCTCCACGAGGTGGTTGTTGTCGACGTGAGCTGTGACTCGCCTAAAGCGTTTACACATTTGTAGCCCGCATTGCCTGTTGCCGAACTCATATCTGGTCTACAAACTGGGGCACCTCCGTTATTGCAACGGTAATGGGTAATCTGTAGGATTTATGCGAATTATGCGAATATATCTTCGAAACTTTTACGAAATACATACGCTGAGACTGGAAGAGTAGTAGGCTGAACCCCAATTACTGACTGTTGATTGGCTTCCAGCCGTGTAGATGTAGTTTGTGAGCTTGATGGCGTTAGTTCCGCAAGAATTCGTTGCGTTTGTGTCAAAAAGAGTGAACGCTGAGTAATAGGGACTGCTAGCAATCCCAATGTAACAAGCAGCTCCCCACTATACGAAACAAAACCAGGAACACAGTTTAAAATGATAGGCCGGACACAGTAATAACTTACGTAAAGCTGAGCTGAGCAAGCAGATTGAGTCGCCCACGAAGTTGAGTTTGTTGAAGTAAGTTGCGTTTCGCTGAGCCCATTTGCGCACTTATTTCCACCATTTCCAGTCACAGAGCTCATATCTGGACGGCAGACAGGCGTGCCAGCGTCGTTGCATCGAACATGCGTCAGAGCAAGAGCGGACGTGTAGTAGGCCAGGCTTGCCGTATTAACGCTGCTTTGGGTTCCAGCGAAAATGTAGCCGGTAAGCTAGAGTTGAAGTATATGGGGTGATCTAGTCGTTTCAGCGCTTTATAGTGTATTTTTCTTACCTTGAATGAGTTGGGACCATTGCAAGACCCTGTGGTATCGTAGATTGTATCCAGGGT
Organism: Zoophagus insidians; assembly: GCA_004114325.1. Lineage (NCBI taxonomy): Eukaryota > Fungi > Zoopagomycota > Zoopagomycetes > Zoopagales > Zoopagaceae > Zoophagus > Zoophagus insidians. The sequence continues at coordinate 23,691 of QZWR01000126.1, forward strand.
GTAATAGGGCGTGGTTGAGGTTGCTGTGTAACAAGAAGCTCCCCACTAAAGATGATAAAAAAATTATCTACTCGGGTTTCACAACTTAAGCCTGGAAAACATACGTAAAGCTGAGCCGTACAAGCTGAAAGCGATGCCCAGGAGGTTGAAGTGGTCGAAGTCAATTGGATTTCCGTAAGACCATCCGCGCATTTATTTCCTGCGTTTCCGCTAACTAGGCTCATATCGGGTCGGCAGATTGGGGTCCCGCCATTGTTACAACGGTAATGGGTCAAAGTCAGAGAACTTGTGTAAAACCCAACAGCTGCTGTGTTGACGGCACTTTGAGTTCCGGCAAAGATGAAGTTTGTCAATTGGAAAGAGTTTGGGCCACTGCAGGACCCGGTCGAGTCGTACAGTGTTGTGGATGTGTAGTACGGACTCGTCGACACTGCCGTGTAGCAGTTAGCTCCCCAATAACGTTGAGCTTGGCACAGAGACAGGCTGCTCCACGTCGTTACATTGGTGGATGTTAGCTGAGTTTCGCTCAGAGCGTAGGAAGCGCATTTCTGGTTGGAATTTGAGACCGCGGTTGTCAGATCGGGGCGGCAAATTGGGGTTCCAGCGTTGTTGCACCTGATATGGGTACCAGAGGGGTATTGTGCGGATGTCTGACTGTCAACTGCTGCCGAAGTGCTTCCACTGTAATAGGTCGATGAAATCTGGCACAAAAGGGAAGCAGCAAATGAAAACGTGTCTAATAATTTTGAATATGGTTAAGTTTGGCTTACTAATAAATCGCCATTTGCGCATGTCCCGACAGTGTCGAAACTGGAAACGATTGTATAGAAACTACCGGAGCTAGTTGGGTGATAACATGCCTTAGCCCACTGAATAACAAAATATTATTTTCAGCCATTTTAAAAATAAAAATATAGCTAGAAGCTTACGTAGAGTTGAGCGTTACATGCGGCTAACGTGGCCCAGGTCGTTGTTGTAGTATCAGTCAACTGAGTTTCGCTTAAGGCGTAAAAGGCACACTTGTGGTTTGTGTTCGCAACAGCACTTGTCAAATCCGGTCGGCAGACTGGGGTTCCAGACAAACTACACCTCACGTGGGTGATACTTGGGTACTGTGCAGAAGTTTGGCTGTCCACAGCCGCCGACGAGCTTCCGCTGTAATAGGTCGAGTCAATCTTTAGAATGATGAGCAATATAGAAAACTGTCACAATTTTTCATAGTTGTTGGTTTACCAGTAAATCGCCATTAGCGCATGTTCCAATAGTGTCAAAGGCGGACACGATTGAGTAGTAGGTACCACTGTTTGTCGGGTGATAACAAGCTTTCGCCCACTGGTGATAGAACATAGGCATTGAATTTCGCTTTCTTAAAACTCAATACTGGTGGCTTACGTAAAGCTGGGCATTGCAATCGCCAAGACTGTTCCACGACGTGGCAGTTGTATCGGTAAGCTGGCTTTCGCCAAGTCCGTTGGCGCATTTGTTACCAGCGTTTCCAGACACACTGCTCATATCTGGCCGGCACACGGGAATACCACTTTCGTAGCATCTGTAGTGCGTCAGTAGTAAAGATGTGGTGTAATAACTCGTTGCTGTTGAATCGACGGTAGTTTGCGATCCGCCAAAGATGAAACCAGTAAGCTATGTTGGAAAAGTACAATAAGAGGTGAATGTTTTCAGTAAAGCAAAGATTTGTTATACTTTGATTGAATTGGGACCACTGCATCCAGTCGTATCGTAATCGAACAGTGTGGTCAAGGTATAGTAAGGGTAGGTATTTGTAGCAGTGTAGCAAGCCGCTCCCCACTTTAATTGATTGTACACTAATGATAATAAAGTGTTCACCATTCAAAGTGTAGCAAGCTTACAAATTGCTGAGCTTGACAGGTCGGCAAATCAGCCCAAGTTGTCGAATTCGTGTTAATCAGCTTTAGAAATCACACGCGAACAATTTATACCCTAAAATTTACTAAAAAAGAGTTTACCTGAGATTCGCCGTGAGCATAGAATGCGCAAACATGATTTGTATTTCCGACCGCCAGTGTCATGTTAGGGCGGCAGACTGAAGTTCCGCCAAGACTACAGCGCACATGGGTTTTTGTCGGGTATTCTACAACGGTCTGGCTGTCAACTGCTGCAGCGCTGCTGGCCTTGTAGTAGGTGGAATTGACAAGAAGATCACCGGTACTGCAGGTTCCAACTGTATCGAACGCTGAAACTAGCGTGTAGTAAGGTCCACTGTTAGTTGGGTGGTAACAAGCTTGCGCCCACTTTATTATAAAAAGGCAAGATTGAAGGTTTCAATATTTCAATTTGAGTGAAAGAAGAGACTTGTCAAACATACATAACGTTGGTTGTTGCAGCTCTGAAGGGTGGTCCAAAAGGTGGCCTGCAATCTGTTTTCACCGGTACCGCATCCATTTGTGCCTCCCATAAAAGGCCGGCAAACCGGTACACCGTTGACATTGCATCGGTAATGAGTCACCTAGCAGCATACAGAAAAAGATTATACAGAGGGAAATTGAATTTATACCAAATATGTCTAACAGAAGTCGTATTTGTGTAGCGAGCCAATGAATCGACTGGGATGGCAGCAGCTGTTGGTTCTGACAGTATGAAACCAGTCATCTGTGGTTTTATTCAAAGAACAATTGATTTTTTTAACAAAAATTAAAAAAATCAAGAATTCTTACATCCAAGCTATTGGTGGGACAAGCTGTAGTTGAGTTCGTATCCATTACCGTTTGAATGGTATAATAGGGCCAAGCGTAGGTGTCCGCAACGTAACACGTTTTGCCCCACTGTCCAACAAAATTCACGCGATATAAAAAATAGTAACTAATAATAGCAGCCAGCTTACATAACGTTGGCTGAGACAATTTTGTAAAGTGGACCAAGATGCTGTTTGAGTAGCCACGAGCTATGGAAGGCAGAGAAAACGTTGATTATTGGGAAGAAAATTTGGAAAACTAAAAAGGACAATACTCTTGATTCGGTAGAAGGACAGCCATCGCTGTTTGGGAATACTGGCCTGCATATAGGGGTTACCACGTCAAGTTGGCACCGGTAGTGGGTCAGTGCCAGTGAGGAAGTGTAGTAACTCTGCGTTGATGTAGTCAAAGAAGCACTATCTGTAGCAGATGCGAACGAGGTCAGCTGAATATAACAAGGAAACCCTAAAATATTGCCAGAATTTGGAAAATTTTAGAAGTTACCTCCACATCAGTGGCGGCACAATCGCCTGTTGTATCGAAAACAGTCTTGATCTGATAGAAGTTTTCGCCCGCATTCATAGTCGGGTGGTAACAAGCCTTAGCCCACTGTCAAATATTTTAAATTACGTATCAGAAAAAAAGAAGTCCAAACGAAGGGCGACTTACGTAAAGTTGACTTTGGCAGTTGCCCAAAGTTGACCACTCGATGTGCCCCGTGATTGTTAGCTAAGATGTCGGAATAATGCTAGGTTTTCAAATAACAATTTACGAAAATGACGTACCTGAGTTTCGGTATTGTAACAACCTGAGGCAGTGTCTAATACTGGACGGCAAATAGGTGTTCCTCCATAATTGCATCGCCTGTGGGTCATGGAAGTGGCAGAATTGTAATAGGCTAATGCAGCAGACGCGGCATTCGCTGGCGTGTCTCCGTATGCCGATGATAGCTGGAATACGCACTCTTTGAGTCAAATTTTTTTGAACAAAAATTAGAGACCTGTAACGTGCCAGTCGGGCAATGTGGAGTGGCGTCTGTATCCATGACAGTCACAAGCTGGTAGTAAGGGCTGGTAGATTGAGGAACATAGCAAGCTAGCGCCCACTGTGAAGATGTAATAAAACAGCGTTCATTTTGCGTAGAATTTGTTTGATTTTAGAGATTCTTACGTAAAGGTACAATTTGCACTCAGCAAGGCTCGTGAAATTAGTTTTCAAGGTGTTAGTGAGCGCAGTCTCGCCAGCCGGACATTTTGATCCGTAATATTTCATATCGGGACGGCAAACCGGGACGCCGTTTAGATTGCATCGGTAGTGGGCGATCAGGGTCGAATTGGTGTAGAAAGTGGCTGCACTTGTTGTGGCCGCCAGATCGGAGCTTCCATGGAAGAACTCGGTACTGGACTGAATATTCAATCTAGACCCAACTCTGGTTCCTTGAAGCATTAGGCCAGTCAACTGTTTGTTTTTACATTGAAATATTTACGATTTCAAAAAAATTTGAATTAAACTTACAGATATTTCGTCAAAGTAACAAAGGCCATCGTCCATGTCGGAGCCAGGATAGATCATAAAATAGGGGTAGGTTGTAATAGGGTGATAGCATGGTCGCGACCACTGAAACGATTAACGAATCAAGATGAAAGTGTTTTAGAAAAAGCAGTACGATCATCGAAACGTACATATCTTTGGGCGTTGCAGCTTGCCAGATCGGTCCAAACAGTCGGTATTGTCGCAAGAGTTAACTGTGTCTCGCCGATAGGGCAAACATTGCCGTTGTTGAAATATGGCCGGCAAACGGGCGAATGATCGCCTGCTGCGTCAGCTACCTTGCAACGATAATGGTTGATCTTCCGAAAGAAATTGAATTTTTCAAAAAAATATTGGAAATGGTGTAAACAAAAATTTGCAAGCACTTACGGCGGCAAAGTTCGAATACACAGCTGCTGCCGCAGTTTCGGCGGCGCTGAACGTGCTCGCTTGGTAGAAAACCGAGGATAGCTGGTTGATAACGAAAGTCAGCTCTTGAGAAATTCAAGGTCAATTAAAGAAGGGTACCTGTTGATCTCCACTAGCACACGGGCCGCTGCTAGTATCCGACCCACCTACTATTTGATAGTATGGGGTCGCGTTTGTAGGGTGGTAGCACGGCACAACCGACTGAAATAAAAAAATAATAATAATAAAAGAAAATGAATGCCTAAGTTGACAAACATAAAGTTGAGATTCGCAATTAGCCAAAGTCGCCCAAGTGTTACCGCTTGACAAAACAGTTTCCCCAGATAGGCACGTATTGCTGCGGCAAACAGGGGTTCCAGCGGAATTGCATCGAAGAAAAACCACTGCCGTTGTGGTAGTAGTTGGTCTATAAATGATAAAGAAAGAAAAACGTTGTTTTTAGTTAGCTTTACAGATTTTTAAGGCGGCTTCATCGCACTTACATAGCGGTTGTTGTAGTGGTTGTTGGCGCAGCTGTAGTTGTTGTCACCCTGTTTCCAGAAAACTTCTAATTAAAACTGTCATCTGTCCCCAATTTTGTACGACTTACGCAATTGTTGTAGTTGTTGGAACCACAGTGGTGGTCGTCGGTACGGCAGTGGTTGTGGTAGTTGGAACCGTAGTCGTTGTGGTTGCAATAGTGGTCGTAGTCGTATCGAGTAAAGTGGTGGTTGTTGGAACCGTTGTGGTTGTAGTAAGAACAGTTGTCGTCGTTGGGATGGTAGTCGTCGTAGTCTGAGCAATTGTCGTTGTCGTCACGTTTCCCTAAAGAATCAGGCATAATACTTACCATAATATATGGAAATATCAACAAAACACTTACTAAACAAGACGTGCAAGTAGGACTGTTCAGCACAGCGGAGCACTGGGCTCCACTAGAAATGAGGAAACTGGCAAGCGTAGGCGTTATTGAAGCGCAAAGCTGTTCCAATACGGTCAGGTTGTTGAGGCTGTTTCGCTCATTGATATCGGCACTGTGGCCTAGAATATTCTGAATCGTCGTCGTGTCTCCCGATTGAACGGCCTTGTAGAGCAGCGTCCGTCCAAGATTATCTTGTTTACTCACGCTGGCTCCGTAGTTTATCAAATAGTTAGCAAGGGTCAGACGGTTGTTGCCGATTGCAATCATAGCCAGTGACATGTTGTTATAGGACGGGTCCCGGGGATTATGCTCCGGGTTGGCTCCGAAGCTCAAGAGAAGTTGTGCAACGCTGTCTGTCCCAGGATTGATAGTTGCCAAAGCCAGAGCGGTCATTCCGTTGGAATCTTCCAGATCAAGATTGGAGTTGCGACTAATCAGAGCCGTCAGGAAGTTTACATCGTTTGTAAGAACTGCCTGCATCGCAAGAGTTTGATTATTTGTCTGAAGGCGAACGTTGACAAGGTACGGATTCTGGTCGATCAGTGACAAAAGCAAGGTCTGGTTTTGTGGTGTAGCCGCAACAGCTAATAAGAATTGAGCGGTTGCCTGAATAGCAATAGAAGTAGAGAGAAATTTAGCGATTCAAAGCCAACGCAAAATTGAACTTACTGCTGAAGTTGTTGTTGTAGTCACTGCGGTGGATGTTGTTGCAGCAGTGGTAGCTTTAGCTGCTGCGGGCGATGGCGGCGAACCTCCGCCAACTGGGCTGGGCGGGCATGCCGAGCAAAAAGCCACAAAATGGCTGATCAAAAATATGATCGCCAAACGAGTTTGGTATTTTTTCATTTAAAAACTTTCAAAAAATGTCTGTCTTTCAAATTTTGTGAACTATTTCACGTTCTTGTTAGGGTGGGATTATATAAGCGTGGCGGGGATTGTTCTCCATTACAGGTTCTTTAATAATTCTTTCTGTTCCCGCGTCATGTTTTCGGTGTGGGGACGAAAAAAACTAGAATGTACCTACCAAGTGGCAACACTGCCTAACCCGTGATGCGATGTTATGACACTAAGCCTACTGTTTACGCGCCAAGTGATGACGGCATTGCGCCGGGCGCAGACGACAAGGGCGCCATTAAAGCCGGATTATCCCGGTGCGTTAATCCCCCCAAAAAACGCGACCAGTTTTTTCGTCTTTATTTCGTTTTATCAGAACTGAATTTATTCAAGACAATTTCTGTCAATACCTGCACTGCTCCTCTAACTAGTATGCCGTCGTCATTGCGATGGGGATTAATGTTTTCGCCGTTTTTTAGTACGTTCCATTTTTTGACCCGAAAGGTTCACGACACGTTCTAAATTATAAATCTTAGCTGACGATTCCAGGCATTCGAGGCTGTCTCCGCTCAAATCTTGAAAATTGGTAGATTTGAAGTACATCAAGCAATATTTGTTAGACATTTGACACTGACAATTGTACGGCTGTCCAAAAAACTTACTTTAAAATGTTCAATGAATGAAGATTGAAGGACCTTAAATCTCATTTTTAATTTCAAATTTCATACCGTTCGGGGATCTACGAGGAGAAAATGTCAAGAATGGAATAAATAAAATAAAAAAGTGGCCTATTTTTCGACATGAGTTTTAGGAAAAACGGAACTGCCACCTGTTTTGTATTATTGTTCTGCATTTTTTCTCTCTTATACTTTAACAGTACTTCTATTATTATTATTATGTGTTTTGATTGTCGCTCCACTTGAATTTAATGAAAGAAGATTTTAAAGCCTCGGTATAACATAAACATAACATAACATAAATAAATACATAAACTTGTTCTTTTGTTTAATGCCACTACCAGGGTTGCGTTTTTTGAAGCCGGGGTTCTATACTACTTTTACGTGTTGGCGATCTAAACCGACGGCATACGTCAAAAGCCTCAAAAAAGGCTTTTTAACAGACTACTGTTTTTATCAAGCAAGACAATGAGGCGGGGGTTAGACACAGATGTCAAACGTATTTTGTCCGATGCTGCTGGTTGATGCTGTAAAACTAATTTGTTAATGACATTTAAACTTGAACCAGATATTTGGGGAGAAAGTTACGAATTAAAATTAATTACGTTCAAGATGATAACATGTTCTCGACTGTAAAGACAACAGTTTGCTTCATCATCGTTGTTATGGCGATGGTCGAAGTCAACTTTGTTGGTGGATGTCCACCTGCTAGGCCACCTAAAGCCTTGGCGCCTGGATCGCCTAGAGCAAATGTTCCGGCTCCAATTGATACAACAACGAATAAAATCGCCACAAAGTTCGGATTTTAGGCACATTATTTGTCGTGATATTTACTATTTATCATTAACTCACCATGGCTAGTTCTCAAACAACGACTACCGCTACTAATGACAATGGAACCAGGACCAGCGTTGAGATCATAACTTTCACAAGCACTGAGCCTACTGCCATCAGCATGGTTTCAACTACGACAACAAATTTGAAATCAACCACAACCACGTTGCTGACTACAACTGTTCAAGCTCTGAGTACAGCGGCAACGGTTCCAACTGCCACCACGGTAACACCAACAACCCCAGCTCCAACAACGGCTGTCACCATTCTAACCACTACAACTCAGACCACGACCACCCCAGTTCAAACGAGCACCACGGTTCCAACAACGACTACTCAAGCTCCAACTACCACAATGGCTTCAACAACGACCACTCAACCCCCAACCACAACTACCATTGAACCTACAACTACAACTGTTCCAACAACAACCACTCAAGCCCCAACTACCATAACCGCAGTTCCAACGACAACAACGGTTTCAACAACAACCCCAGCTCCAACAACGACTACCACGGAACTAACTACCACTACTGTCACAACAACTACCATGGAACCTACAACCACAACTGTTCCAACAACAACCACTCAAGCTCCAACTACCACAACCACAGTTCCAACGACAACAACGGTTTCAACAACAACCTCAGCTCCAACAACGACTACCACGGAACTAACTACCACTACTGTCACAACAACTACCATGGAACCTACAACTACAACTGTTTCAACAACAACCACTCAATCTCCAACTACCACAACCACAGTTCCAACGACAACAACGGTTTCAACAACAACCCCAGCTCCAACAACCGCTACCACGGAACTATTAACTACCACTACTGTCACCACAACTACCATGGAACCAACCACTCTAACTGTTCCAACAACTACCACAACTACCGCTGCTCCAACAACAACTACGTATCTTCTTTTACATCTTTTACATTTTATATATAAGATAGCGCTAATTCGCTCTTTTATTTTCCAGACTCATCACCACAATAGCAACTACCACAACACAGGCGTTATTATTTGTCCGATGCGGCTCAAATGGCAGTCCAGTCTGCGAGGCCAACCAATGTCAAAATGGCGAAACTCACCTTTCAGAAGGCACCAGATGGAACTCTTTGTCGAGCTGCCAAGAACGTCTTTATGTAGGATGCTTTCAAATTTTTATTTCAAAAATATTTTGTTCAACATTGTATTTGGATGACAGTGGGTGAAGGCTTGTTATCATGCTACCACCTTCTGCCCTTATTACCAAATCGTCGGCGCTTCTGATATCGACAATGGGCAATGTGCTGATGGCGATCTCCTGGTATTGCCCAATTTTTTCACACAATGAAAACGCCATTCTTTCTTGGGAAATTATTTAACAGCTATTTATTTTTTCCAGACGCTAGTTTCGTACGTAGCTTCAAACGCTATTGCTGATGAATTAATGAACATAGTGGTGGTGGTCCTCGCTTTTGAGGACGCGAAATATCTTCTTGGCGCTAATATCATGATACACCAAATCAGGGTGCTTACGTATTAGTGCGTCCAGAAGAAAAAATATTGAGGGTCCTCAAAAATTACCTTAGCGGTCCCCTCTAGCGTTTAAATATAACATTTAGCACCCTATTAGCAACCGTTAGCTTCTGAACAGATGGCGTCCTCAAAAATAGCACCCTTCTTTCTTTAGCTTTCATCTGACTATCTGAGTGGCAGTTCTGTCGACGCGGCTCTGACGGATAGCCTAAATGCGGTCTATTATAAGAATTCAACCCTGGTTGGTAATTTTATAAACAAATCCTGACGATTCAAATCCCACATTATTTTTCCAGATTGATCATTTTCGCTGCGCTGTCCTCGGCCAGCCTGTTTGCAGACCAAACATGCAAAGCAACGGCAATCCATGTGCTACCGGCGAAGTGTCCCTCACTTACACCCAAACGAAACAGTGGGAATCACTGTCATCTTGTACATCCCAACTTTACGTATGTTACTGATCGCAGAGAGACGTTAATAAGCTCTGACTTTTCGCTACCGACTATCTTAATAACAAACAAAGTGGGCAAAACAGTGTTACCATGCAACCGATTCAGAGCCCTACTACTCACTGTACTTTGCTGATGACATTACGGGATGCGTAGAAGGTGACACCACGGTTAGTATTAAAATAAAATCTTTACTTATATTGCTAATTTCATTTTCTCGATTTGTGTTGGGTGCTGTGTGCTGGGTTAGATGACGGACTATTTTCCAGGATCTACTTTTAATGAGGCCAGCTCGTCAGTGACTGGGGGATATGATGGGTCTACTCATGTGAGTCCTTTTATATTCCTACAACTACGAGAAGTTGGTAGATGCAATTTTTCTCCAAAAGATCGATCATTATCGCTGCAAACTTACGAATGCGACAGGCAGTTATCCTATTTGCCGCCCGGCTTACAATGAATCCACCAAGTGCCCACCGTCGGAAACTCAGCTGTTGGTTGATTCGATAAGTAATGTTTTCGATAATTTGGATAGCTGTCTTTCTCAAAGATTTGTAAGCCAATAAAAAAATCAATCAATGGTATAGCATATACAATGGTTAAAATTTCTTTCAGGTCGCTTATTCTTGTTATGACCCGACTAACAGCCCGCCTTACTTCTCAAACTCTGCCGTACTAGACACGTCTGGGACATGCCAAACCGGTTCTGTGGCTTTATTGGTGTTCACTTCTAGTTCCGAAACCTCAGCTCAGACATTGGCAAGCGCAAATTACTCCACTTCACCAAAGGTAGGATTAACCAAGATCGGTGTGACGCTACCAAATAATAAATAATAATGTTCTCACAAACTAGCTGGTCCACGTTAGGTGCAACAACACTTGCACCCCCGTTTGCCGCCCAAGTCTGATCAGTGCGGTTGGCAATTTGCGCCATAATTGTTCAGACCTTTACGGCGAAAATCAGGTAGGTTTAGCGATCTCAGTGAAACAAAGCCTTCATAAGCTTTTAGGTACCTTTATGAAAATAACTCATAATGCTTTTCCCATCTACCAGCTTTCAGGCGCTTTCGCAAATTTAAGTGACTGCACCAACAATCTTTATGTAAGTTTTTCCGGAACGTTTATTCACAATTTATGACAAGTCGAAACGTTATAAAATCCTAGCTGGGGGCATCTTGTTACACTGCGACAACAATCGGGCCTGATTATTACACAACTTCTACTTTGTTCGATACCTATCCAACTGCTTCTTGTGGATCACATTCTATTCAGGTTTCATCTTCAGAACCATTTCCTCTTTCACCTTGTCACCCGCATTTCTACACTCAGATTACTCCCTTTAACTGGACTGGTGCTACTGAAAGTGAAGTCGATTCCCTGGCCAAACAGTTCTATACTCAGCATGGCGGGGCAAGGGTGAGGGTGCCACCTGAATATATTCAACGCAGTTATTTAAGTGTTTATTACTTATTTATAGTTAACTCATCGCCGCTGCAACTATGGCGGAACCATTCCTATTTGCCGGCCTGATATGTCTTGGGCGGATGGCGCCTCCGGTTTCGTGTGTCTTCATGATTTCGGCGAAAGTGCTATAGATTATACTTCGAGCAGGACGTGGGATAGTCTTACGCAATGCAACGCAGAGCTTTACGCAAGTCAATTTATAATTGCTAAAATAATACTGTAAACTATTCTGACTCTTGACCGTATTTCAGAATGTGCTAATGTGTTACGATTACGCTGTTACTACGAATTACACGTGCCCATTCGACACTGAAGGTTGTGCAACCACCGTTGTTACGTCTTTTCCTTCGTCTACCCCGCTCTCCTTACAAGACAATTGCTTCCGTGACACTTCGGTATGTTTTTTTTGCCTCGAATAGAGCTGATTCCTTGAAAGAGTTAATTTACACACGTTCTCTGTTTCACTCTTTTTAGACTCTTTGGGAGCGCTGTCAGTCTTCTGGGAATACAGTAGTTTGCCGGCCATACAATTCACATATTAATACCTACGGTTGTCTCGTAGACTCTCTTGGTGAAACCCCGGTGCGTCTTTTTAGAGAGGCCTTTCATCACTGCTTTCATTCCTTTCATAATTTTTCTATTATTAGCTTACACCATACGACGGTATCAGTGGCTTTTCTTCATGTTCTTCACAAGTCGGATTTTCCTTCCTTCTTTTTAACGTGATTTTTTATAATTGTTAACAACTTTTATGCGACTCTATAAAAAAGGTTCGCAGCTGCTACAAAATTGAGTACTATTCGAATTACATATATACCACAACGCCATTTACCTGTGGGACTGACTGTGGTGTCAGTGACGTGGCGGTATGTTTTTTTGTCACTGGCCATTTTCACTGCTATATTGTACCTTTCTAAAACTTATAGTTTCCCCAAAATACTTATTTTTCAACGAAGGCCGAATGTACCAATACTGACCCTTCAACCCTTGGAGTGACGGGTTGGGCTCGTTGTGAAGTGACAACTTCGTACAAGACCTATCCAACCGGTCTAATCGCATGCAGGCCTTATACGTCTACTGAATCGGTCGCTTGCAACACAAATGAGGTTCTTTTGATTTTGTTGATGAAACAAGCGTGCATGATAATGCATGAACATTCTTATCTAGCTTCTTCGAAGTGGCACTTTCCAAACCGTACTTTGGTGTTTATCTGATACTCCATCCGGGACTGATCCTGAAATATCGGCATTCTGCAAATGTCGATCGCCAATAGATGTCTTCTATTGTAACCAATTGCCGAGGCAAACGTTGCCGCCAAATTGTTGCGATAATTCAGATACACAGGTAAAAGGGAATAATTTATACCATCCCAAGTTCCTCCAAACTTCTCAGTTTCATACCAAAATGTGTTCACCAGGTACCAGACGCGGGTGTATTCTACAGGACGGTGGAGGCATGTTCAAATTCCACTTTCATTACTTACTAAAATTTGATCCCGGTGAGTAATCAGCATAAAAATGACTACTTGGACTTGTTTCAAAAATTGCTTTTATACTTCTATCCATTGATATATTTTATTGTGGTGCCGTAATATTATTACTACTATTCGCTATTTAAGACTTAAGGCGCCAGCACAAGTTGGCAAATAAACACGAAAATTGTGCTCGCCGCGAAATGTTTTCGTAAAATAGTGCCTTCGTGCCCTCTTCATGCATATTTTAATAGTCATGCATTGGTATAGATTAAATACCACACCACACTGTATTGTTTACAGTCAGTACTTTTAGGGTAGGTGAATAGCAAGTTCTCCATTAACAGCTTCATTGATCAGGTTATAATAAGGGTTTATCGTAAAACCTGGCTAGAAATGGCACAAGCTTTTGAAAATAATTTAAACTCTTCTAAACTCCGACTGGCCAAGGCTTGTTGCAACGGATCCGCTGATGAGTTGATTGCGATTCTGGACGATTGCCGCCAAAGCCAGTTCAAAGAAGGGCTGGAAACTCCAAATAGTTACGGAAATACCGCACTCATGGTTGCCTGTTCTCACGGCCACAAGCAACTTGTGCATTTACTGTTAGAAAGCGGGGCCAAAATATCGGACAAGCAGGTTAATCAATGTGGTGATTCAATACTAGATTTAGCCTGCAATTACGGTTTCTTTCCAATCCAACCCTCTTCTGGTCTGAATGCAATTTTCACAATCGACAAAAGTCGTCTCGATATGATTCATCTGCTCATACAAAGTGGCTACCGGATCACAGATGAAAAGTGTCGATATCGTTATACAGCCGCTGTTTTATCTTCTGGTCTGCATCCTCGTGATCAAGAGAGGCTGTTAACTCCTTATCAAACATCAGCTTTCAGCATTCAGCATTGTTTAGACGCACTCAAAGAAACAGAACGAACTTGGTTACTGACAACCGAGCAAGATCTCTTCAACTTCAAACAAACTGAAATTGTGA
>QZWR01000127.1:0-37500 GCA_004114325.1 Zoophagus insidians
CAATGCTTATAATCCTGGAATCAACCCATTCTTGCAACTGAGGATCATTTACTTTCGTAATAATCAAGTTATATGTCTTAAATCCTTCATGATGGAAGAAAAAGGGTTGTAGGAAAGTAAATTGTTCATAACAATTATACTTGAAGGAAATATGAGCATCGTTTAAACTATTGACAAAAGCACTTATAAAATCATAGGTTCGCATATGGCTATCAAAAGGCAGTTCTTGTTCCTTAAAAGTATTAAACATGGATTGAGAACCGCTTCCTTCAGAGGTAAAGTTGTCGAATACGTAAAACCGGGTCATGAACATAGCGAGGTCCAAAGTACGATCAGTTATAGCCTGGTCGTAGGGAAACATATCAAGACATCGGAAGACCAATTTATGCGCATCTAAGGCATGACCTTTATTCCAATCATCATCTCTTAGACTTTTGGCAAGTAAATTACAGTGATCTTTAATTGAGCGGTCTTTTGGCAATCTCTTCTTATTGCCAATGACATAGTATCTCTGTAAATGGCTTTTCAGAGTAACGAATGCAAAATATGACGGTTTTAACCATGAATAAGGATCTTGAAAGTACAAGAATCTGAATGAAGTGTACACCAGTTCCTTCAAAACTTTAGCATATTCCAACAGCTTCATTTTGTCCCTAAATTCCTCTTCAGGATCTACATTTGGTTCGTCAAGTTCATCTCGTGCATACCGAGCAGCCTTGAATTCGTTGAACTCCTTGAGCGCTTTTCCTGGGTCAGTAGAAACAGATCCCATCAATGTTTGGGTAGTTTGTAATATCTTTACGCTATCAAGAGGTTTCCTGGCTTCCAGCCCATCATAAATTTTCCCTTTGAAGTGGAAAGTAGTTTGACCCAGGACAACATCGAGTTTCTTGATAGTAAAAATCTCCGCAGTCATTGAAAAACAGTTGTATTTCCATTTTGTGGAGATGGATGCGACAAAGTATTGGGAGAATATTAACAGTGTTGATAGAAATAAAATGAAATACATTTCTGGGAGAAAGAAAAAAAGAATTGAGAGATGGGTGTGTGCAAACATCACACCCCATTTATTTTTCATCACTTTAGTTGCTCAACGGCATTGTACTCTGTGCATGAACTCGCATAATTGCATTTTGCTGTTTTTCTCTTAACTATGCCCTGTCATCAAGAGGTTTATACCGTTAGCGATTCCTTGTTTTCATTTACTGGTACATTGGGCTTTTTCTCACTTATTATACACACAAATCCAATAAATATTATTCTTATTAAAAATGTTAATTCTGTCAAAATCAAATGCTCGTGGCAAGAGCGATGAAAATTCAAGTGGAAGTAGCAGCTCAAGTGGGCAGTTTGAGTTGAACTAAATATGGTAGGTTAAATGACTGCTCATATGGTGGGAGAATTAGGGACTTGGAGCCAGTAGTTCTGGGACTACTGAAAGCCCTAATAATACTGGTAACAAGAATACTGATAACACGAATACTGATAACACGAATACTGATAACACGAATACTGATAACACGAATACTGGTAACAAGAATACTGATAACACGGATGGAACAGTTGTGGGGATCGGAAGTATCAAAGGTAAAAATCAAAGTTAGCCGATATTATTTGGTTTCTTATTTTAATGAACGGAAGTGTTATTTTCCCAACTGCTCTTCTTTTTGCCTTCATTAATTTATTAAGGGATATTTGTGGTGTTGTTCAGAGTAGCAACATTGTCAGATGCATTTGTAACGTTAGGGAAAACGTCTGATCCCTCAGCTTTTAGAGACATTTGTGGTATTGGTGGACACGCTGATCAGATCGATATGTACTCTGTCCATAAGGCAGTCATAACCTGAGGGAGTTGATAAACAAAATCGGGGATAAATCAAGTGATTTCAATTTAATCTGAACAGAGTTGTTCTTCTTCCAGCATTATTAAAGCAGCACCCACACACCAGCTGACCTCGACGCCATCAATTTTCTTGGCAGTTCTAATAGGACGATTCTCTGCCAAGCCATAGCCGTCTTTAAGGAGAGCATAAATAAACATCAAATCAAAGCAATAATTGGCATTAGTTTTGGCCTCTTCCAAGGCATCCGGGGCCAGGCCATCCCATTGACCCTGACATATGAGGTCAGAAAAGGGTTTCAACTCCTTCAACATGAATGATTCTTTTTGCAGCAAGGGCCAATAACGATCGTATACGTAGCTGAAGGCATAGATTTCTGCGGTGGAAGGAAACTGCGTGTTTAGGTCTGGCTGGTAAATACCCGCAAAAGCACAGGGAGCAGGGGCAGGAGAGACTGAACAATCCTTTTTAAACAACTCGTCCTTGATGACCTTGCGACATTGATCGGGCGCCTGATCAGAGTCGGGCGGGGCAGGGAAACCCTTGAGCAGGCATTTATTCCGCAAAGAAAGGGTTTTGGGAGAGCCGCGTTGCACCAGGTCAGACATCTTCTTGCGTGCTTCCATCAATCCATAGCCGAGATAGGAATGCTGGTACAGGAGATGATGGGTAGAGCCGTAGTGGATATCATAGCGATGCTGGCCTAGGGAGTCGGTGTAGTGAGGAGCAAAGACAATCTGTGTGGATCCTCCACCGAGGTCGATGATGGCGGCGGTGGTTCCTTTCTCTTGAAGCCGGTTTAATAAATAATTAACGCTCATCCAAGCATATACTCCTAACCGCACACACAACACACACACACACACACACATCAATATATACTCGATGGAGATTACCTTCATCTTTTCCATCCAAAATGCCACTCTTGACCAATCGAAAGGGAAACTTTTGCTGTATTCGCATTTGGACGGCTTGAAGAATCTCGTCACTCTTGGCTGCCCCCAAGAGCCGTAGCCCAGCAGTGGCTTTTACTGCTAATGGCGTACAGGACCATCGTTGTGAGGGCAAATGGCGTTGGGCTTCTTCTAGCAAGGGATCCAAGGAAGCGGCGGCTTCTTCAGCCTGGGAATACTGACTAAGCCCAGGCTTGCGATGAAAGTATAATTCCAGTTCTAGCTTGGGTTGACTCCCACAGAAACTAAACTCAAATACATGGATTCTTGACCCAGTGGATCCGGCATCCAAGACTAGAACATGCTGGTTGGATTTTGAACAACCGCCTTCTATGCTTTTTCCCCAACGGTTGTGTGAGCTCTCTCTCTTCAGTGAAAGAACGAAGGATACCGATGAAAGAACCACCACCAAAACCCCCAAATGAAAAGGACCAAGATGGCCGTAGCTAGAAAGATGTATCGCTGTGTATACTTCATTGCTGGGAAGAAGGGAAGGGTAAAAAAAGCGTCAAAATTAAGAATTACTGCTGTATTTCGTTTGAAGGAATTAAAACAAAAGCTTTTTGCTACTGCCAATAACGCGAACTTGAACGAAAGAGAGAGGAGAGGAGAATTAATACTTGTTCGCTGGTGTCGCTGTCGCTGGGGTTCTGCGCTGACCGCCAAATTCTACACCGCCACTGTTACGGAAGGTTTGGAAGAGCATTCCAAAGAACGCCAGTCCCAGGGCAGCAATGACTTCGTATCTGCTCTCTGCAGAGGGTGCCTCATCCTGGTGTCGCATGTCGTAGGCCAGGCCCTTATTAAGCACCATGTCGATTCCGAGCACGGTGACATAGGCACCGGCGACCGAGGTGGCTCCAATGATGATGGGACGCTCAAAGATGTGGATCAAAACTACGCCAATTATGCTAAATACTACGATAATCACAATCTTGACGACCTGCGAGAGCGGAGAGGGAATGGCGCCAATGAGCAAACTGGCAGCGATATATCCGCCGAGAATGCCAATCACGTACACACCCACGCCCCAGCAACATACCAGCAACACTCCACCAACAAACCCGGCTGCAAGACTGATTCCTACGATTATTAGTTGTAAGGCGGTGGGCGAGAATCCACTGTGAGCAAAAGCACCGGATTTGTTCAAGGCAACCATTACTAGATTGGCTGTCAGGAAGAATCCAGTGATGAACAGAGTGGGATGGAACAAGCTGAAGCCCCAGAAACAGTAGGCTAGTCCCAGAATGGCGAGGATGATGAGGGATATAATCGCACCGGCATCGGTTCGCACTTCACCTCTGGGCGCATCTTTGCCACTGGGGAGCGAGGGGACCAAAAGACCATTGCGGACATCGGTTTCGTTGACGTTGGGAGTATTGGCAGGAAGGGAGGAGGGGACGGTGAGATTGGTGGGAGCGGTGACGGTGAGACTGTTATTGTTTGAGGAAACTTGTTGGGCCGACAACAACGAGGAGAAAAGTATCAACAACACTAAGCATAAGAGTTGAAGACGTGAGGAGACTTTTGCCATTTTTAAAGCGAAACGTCAATGACAAAAGAAGCTGGGATTTATGTTTGTGGGAGCTGTTGGGAGCTGCTAGGAGCTGGTGGTGTTTTGTGGGGTGAGAGAAAGAGAGAGAGAAGCAGTTTCATATAAATGAACCCCCCCCCTTCAGCTTGCTTGCGTAATATTTCCCCCTTGTGATCCTGTCAAAAAATCATGAGCTTGGAAGATCGAATATTTGCTGTTCTAGAAACTCATCAGAATTCCACTTTCAAACAGCATCTACTCAATGAAGAGAAGGATCTGCCAAATGAAGAAGAAGAAGAAGTGGTGGATTTAACAGAGCAACAAATCCTGGCGTTATTGGATGCTCAAGAACCTGCACTCTCTGTGGTCTCGGAGTTGTTTCTCCCAACGTATACTGGGCCAGACTGGTTTAATGTTTCCGAGTTTAAGCAAAAGGGCTGGACAAGTTTCCCTGTCGAGCTTCCCTTCTTACAGGCACGTCAGGACGCCCTTGATTTGTACAACTCGGGGAGTTTTGTCAAGGCTGGCCTTACAACCGAACAAGATCCTTACCGAGATGCCAATGCTAGGGGAGATTATCAATACTGGTAAGCTCCTGACTCGAGGGAGTGCTCAAGAGCAATAGGTTAAAGCCTGGTCAGACCGACATTGGAGAGGGATTAATCAGCGTGTTGGAATACCTATCCTGTACGTTGCAAAAGCTTCTAGCAGGGTTAATTCACCTGAATGGTGTTACAGAGTATCAACTGGCAGTGTATCCTGCCCTGGAACTACAACAGGGTTATGACCGACACCGAGATGCATTTCCTGTGCGAGAGAAGGAGGATGAAGAGCAGAGGAGAGTTACAGCAATTGTTTATCTGAACCCCCAGGACTGGAACGCAGGAAAAGGAGGAGAACTTCGGCTATTTCGCCAAGAAGAGGTGGAGGTGGACTTCTCCCCAAGTGGAGGAAAGTGTGTGGTTTTCTTATCTGGAGTTTGGGATCACCAAGTTTTGCCATTTGCTACTTCTTCTTCTTCCAGGGTTTTAAAGGACGAAGAGAGTGGTGCTGTAAGAGGCGTAAAAAGTGGTAGAATAGCATTGACAGCTTGGTATCGATGAATGTAGTGTGACGTGTGAATATATGCACGCACGCATACATTCCTTTCTTCTTACTCATGTCTTTTCCTCCTTGTTCTACCAGCAATGAGGAGTTAGTAGAAAGAATTGAAGACTGGGTGCTTGACTTGATCCAGGAAATAACCACTCCTGGAGACAACCTCCTTCTTCCAACGTCCGCGGTAACCACAGAGGAGACAGCAAACACCAAGGGAAGAGGAAGAGAGCGAATTTTAAGTTCAGTCCAAAGTTTACGCAATACAGGTTGGTAATTATCTTGGAGGGGGGGGGGCTAACAAAGGGAACCTGTCAGTATTGATGATTCGAGCCTTGAGACATTGTCATTCAATGCTACTTTTACGACAAAGTTGTAATAAACGGTACCACTTTAACACAACTTTACACCAATTAATACAAGCAAAAAAAGAGCATTGTATTATCAAGATGTGGGATTATTCCAAAGTTACACCAATGTCGATACAACTTTAAAGAAACTGGCCAATTTATTTAAAGTTGAAAGACATCAATTAGGAATTGTACTTTATTTCTAAATAAGGGCTGGATTAATATTAAATGGGAATCGTGCTGGGTGATGTAAAGGTGGCTGGGATGAAGGGATTAATAATTGGGAAGATAATCTTTTCACTTGATGGTAATTCCTTTGTTATTGTGAAAAAGAATGGGGTTGGGGGATAAAAGAAGGGAAAGAAATCAAGGTAGGAAATCATCAAGCCCAGGTAACATTCACCCCACTGACAATAACACCACCACCAATCAAAGGCCATTCCTTTGATGGAAAAGGTGAAATCTGTACAAACCAATGCCAACTTTATTTTAATTATTGAAAAAGAGGTATTTCTTCCTTTTATGGTGCTGACTTTTTAAAAAGGCTACTTTTCATCATCTTTCTAATTTAGGCTTTATTAATCACCTTCCTGGTATTATGCTGACGGTACTTTCTTTAATTGTCATAATCATGGGCGTGGGTATGGGTGTGTGGTGTGGGTGCGGGATAGGCTAAAGGATTTCCTGTAATCTGCCCCTTTAGCATTACCCTGACTAGTAAAACTAAAAATGAGGAGAGTTAGGATTTAAATACCTTGGCCTTTTTAACCCGTATCGCTACCTTGCCATCTTTAAAGAGGTGGTGTTTAACTGATCATGATCCCTATGGTATATAGCTCCTATTAAAACTAATTAGGGCAGGATTTGAAATTTATCTTAATTATCAACTTAAAGGTGGAGGAGGGATTGAATGGTTGGGGCTAAAAAGTCATGATTGGTTTAATCATGCTCGGTACATTCTCACACACACACACTCACACACACAAACCATGCATTACTAATGAGTTGTGTTAGTGATGAAGGATTGGAAATGAGTAGAAATGACTATAAACGAGCTGGAGATATCCTAATAAGGCTAACCAGGCCACATTTATTCAGCCCAGACATATTGAGAGAAATCAAGACTCACAAGTACTATTTGTCCAAAGTGTTATTAATGAGAGTGAATAGGAGAGAATTGGTTAGAATGATGTTTTATCATAAAAAGGCTGAATTACAATGCTTGGATGGTAATGAGCAAGTGTTGAGGCAAATATTAGAGAGCAAGCTAATAAATTGTCTTTATTGATAAGTGAGAGAGAGAGAGAGATAGGGAAAGACTACTACTACTAATAACGTGAAGGAAGGAAGGAGAGGCTAATTGGATCCACAGACACATTTACTACCCGTACGCCATAATGATCTACATTCAACACCCATAAATGGCCAGTAAAGGAAAAAACAAGGGTACCCTAATCCAAATCCAGTTCCAATCAACACAACCCCCACCAATGCCATGGACCAGGTTTTCAAAACCAAATCTTGATTCATCCTACAACTATTAGAACCATGAAAACATGGGTACCATTGGATCCAATCACGAAGCTCAGAACTGTTTTTTTTGTACCTGCTCTCTCTCGCCTCGCTAACATCTGCTCTTACCTTACTGCTGCTGCTGAATCGAGCAACCTTATTTCCCTTTCTTCTTTTAATTTTCCCTTTTTCCTCACCAATTGGCGCTAATGGGTCCATTTGATCACTACCACTACTACTAATTGATATTCCCATAGAAGCACCCATGGTGCACTGTTGATGCACCTGTCTTCTGGTCATCACTGCCACCCTGCTTACTCCATTCACCTCATCACTCAACAACTGTGATAATCCAGCCCGATCCGACTCTCTCTGTCTAAGATAGGTGGTGGTGGGTTGAAGTGTTGGTGAAAGACTGACTGAGGGTGGAGTATTGGGTGGCAGTGAGGATGTCCTTGAAGCCAAGGGATGACTAGATATGGCTGCTTGCGTAAACGATGGAGAGTCTTCCTTTTCTGTTAAAGCCGAGAGAGGCAATTTAGAATGCAAAGATGGTGGTGGAGGCGTTATAACGCGAGGTGGTGGTGGGTGATCAAGTAATTTTTGTACACTTTTTACTTGTTAGAGTAATAAAAGAAGTAGAAAAGGTTACCTTAGCCGCAAATCTCTTTCAACTTGACACTCCAGGGTTGGGCAAGAGTCCTCTTCCATAGTTCTTGCAGTAATGGTCTCAGTGGAGGGAAGCGGTGACAGGACCGGGGCAGGGACTGGGGCAGGAAGGGAAGGAGGAGAATCAGGAAAGACATTGATTGGTAGATTCTCCAAGGTCGCGGTAATGGAAGAACTTGGTTCTGGGAATAGGCGAGAAAGAGCAGGAGATGGAGCACTCAAGGCAAAACAAGCTACCACACAAATGTTAAACTAATAAATGGAAGAAGAGGAGTAGTACCTTCAACAGGAGTTGTAGAGCGGGTAGTGGGAGTATTGGTGCGAGAGTATTCCAGATCTTCCAGCGTTTGTTGAGGAGGAGTAACTACAGGTTCATAGGATTTGGGATTAGCCGCGTTGCTCAAACGACGGAAAAACGAGGCCATTTTGAGAAAGTGGAGGGATGAGGAGGATGACGTGTTTAGCGCATGACCCCTTGCTGTGTATTACAACCATTTGGGGGGGGGTTTATTCACTGCTATCTACAATACCACCCATACCAATGGCGTATATTGCTTCAGATTCAGGCATATCAGGACTATCATATAACTTGGCTATACGTTGTTCTCCTCTTCCTTTCCTTAGAAAGAGTCGTGTGGTGGATGCGTGTGCCAAGACATGTCCTCCTATGGGCTTCTTGGGATCAGCAACAAAGGTAACTCCGCCTGCAGGATCTGCACACACCTTTCCTTTCGTTACTTAGTATAATTTAAAAAGTGGGATAAACCTGGTTGGTTATAAACACTGCGAGGTTATACTCTTCAGATATCTTCATCAGTCTGTTCAATAGACCATTCAACTTTTGTTGTCTTTCAGCCAATTCTCCTCTTCCGGAGAAATCCGTTCTAAACAAGGAAATCACCGAATCCACCACCTTCCTCATACTTAGTCCAACCAGGAGAAAAAATACCAATAAGCGAAAAATCCCTCTCTTTTCAGCAAATCTATTAGAAACCTCGGAAATGAGATCCATTTGATGCTCAGAATTAAATGCCCTGGCATAAATCATGTTTTCCAATACTTTATCCCCATCAGCACCAAATCGGGTCGCTATTGATCTTATACGCTCTGGTCTAAATGTCCCCTCCGTGTCAATATACGCAGCCTACAATGGTCAACTTTTTTAAACCAACTAGAAGAAGGAACCATTCCATTGGCCCCTCCTAAATCAGTGGGCATTTGAACACTGACGCAAAGAGTATGGGCCAGTTGAGTCTTTCCAGTTCGGAATTCTCCAAAAGCCTCGGTAATGGACATACTCTGCACACCACCTCCCAGTAGTTTATCCAATTCTTGACTCCCAGTGCTTATTTTAAAGATTAAGCGACGTCTAACTGCTATTTCTGTCCCAGTGATAAAAGTACAGGACTTGGAATGGTTAAGCATTTAAAGCATGAACTAACCATGACTTTACTGGCTGCTTCTTTAAGCTTGTCGACCTTGGCCTCAGATAATCCTCGTATTTTACAAAGTTGCCTTCTGGTGGTCATTTGAACTGCCTTTGGTCATGTTAAGTAATGCTGCTGCTGTTGCTGTTGCATACCTTGACCGTACAAAGACCTGAAGACTTCAACTTTTGAATGTCGCTTTGGTTGATGCCATGTTTTTGCAATTCATCTACATCGACGAAAAAGTCCTCCTTTCGACGTTGGTTAGTGTGTGTCAGTGTGAGTTAGAGTGGTGAGAGAGGAGTGGGGAAACCTCTTCTTCTTCAGTTTCGGAAAGCTTTTGTTGTTGAACAACTTGTTCGTAATCAGTCATCACTTGGGGGATTTATGTGTGTATGCTCTTGGTTGTATGCAGTTTGGGCTGATGATTAGTACGCCCCCTTTATACCCTTTCACATGAATCCCAGGGTATATGCAGATCCACGTGATCATGGCAAACAATACAGCAGAAGTCTTGGTTACCAAGTTTAAGGAATCTCCCAGTTTTGACCGAATAAGAAAACGACTTTTAAATCTCGTCAAGAATGAAGCAATTTTTCATTACTAAGTGAGTTTAACATGTAGGATAGGGAGAGACATTTAGAGAACAAATCTTGAGGATTGTCGAGAGGGTAGCTTCTCAAGAACACCTGGTGGACAAGGTCAAATTCCATCAACAATGCATGGATGCCATTGAAAAGTGCCTTTTTCTTGTTCTTTCATAGTTGATGAGAAAGAGTGAGAAGAGATGTGGTCATTGAGGATTTAAAAAGAATGTTGAAGGATTTTATTCAAAGTGCCGATATCAAAGGATTTGTCAGGCAAGAATTGGAAAACATCAATGACACCAGGTTTATTTCCCCCTCTCCCATCCCACTGTCGCTAAGGAAAAGAATAACAAATTAATAGAGAAAGAGAGACCAAAGTAGAAGAAACCACCAACGTGGTAAAGCCACAGATTAGGGGGAAATCGTCATATCTTGATTATTTGCTACAATTGCCAGTACCAACGTCTATTAAAAACGTATCTGTTTTGAGAAGGAGAGAAGAGAAGAAACAAGAGGTAATAATGTTTCATAATTAATTCTAATTATATAAGGAGTCGGGACAAGAGCAGGGACAGGAAGGAGATGAAGATGAGATTGTACATGGACCAAAGTCACGCAGACGCAAGAGATTACCACCACCCATAGAAGCACTACCTGTGGGGGCACACCTAGCTGCCATTGCTAGCTTAGAACGAACTACGACACATCAAAAGACATCAAACACAGAAAGAGCTGTTTTAGAAGAAAAAGCGAATAAGCGATACAAAGAGAATCCCTGGCCTTCAAGAGAGACCAACAAATCAATCGATGACTGGGATAGTGGGAGTAGTCTTAGTGCTGTAGATTCAGATGATTTATTAGCAAGTGAAGGTGAATAATAAATAAATATTTATTTTTTACAGTAAATCATCTGACAAAATAATTTTTGGAAATTCGTGTTTTTTTTCCCTTTTGCTTTAGTGGTTCCTCTTATTGTCAAAATAAAATCATGGTTAGTAGCCTTCCCTAAAAGACTGAGGATAATAACGAATTTGATAAAAAAAGGCTGACCAGTTAACGGAGACCCAAATAGCAGAGTTCAAGGAATCCTTTACGCTGTTCGATAAGGACAATGATGGAACCATTACCACCAAGGAATTGGGCCATGTGATGCGATCTTTAGGACAAAACCCTAATGAGAAGGAGCTTCAAGAGATGGTCAATGAAGTAGACGCCGACGGTAATGGCACGATTGATTTCCCTGAATTCTTGACCATGATGGCGAGAAAGATGAAGGACACAGATAGTGAAGAGGAAATAAGAGAAGCCTTCAAGGTGTTTGACAAGGATAACAATGGTTATATCAGTGCCAATGAACTACGGCATGTGATGACCAACCTGGGAGAACGTCTTACTGATGGGGAAATCGAGTAATTATTATTTATTGTTATTATTATTAATTGACTCTGGTTTATTATAGTGAGATGATTAGAGAAGCAGATATTGACGGAGATGGTCAGATCAATTATGAGGAATTTGTTAAAATGATGGTACTCCACCCTTCTCCCACCCTCTCTCCCTTCAACCACCACCTTCTCCTAGCACACTCTTAACACACTCACTTTCACCTGTAGATGTCGAAATAATGAAAGAAGGTTTTTATTATTCATAAAATGTCGCACTGCACAAATTTGCTTATTTAATCGAGCTTAGTCACGTTTATTTCTTTCTCTCCTTTATCCTGTCATCTCACCACCACCACTTCACACCCCCATCACTAGTCATCAACTTGCAGCATGAAACCCCTAACCCTGGCGGTTATCACCTGTTCCATCCTTCTTAACGTTTCTGCCTGGAGAGTAAATGATTTTCTCCCTGATCTAAACAGCAGATTGGTTCAGCATTCACGTCCAGAGCTCAAAATCTCCAAAGGCGTTAATCAACTAGCCAGTGATTTGTTGAAGGACTTGGACCGTGCCAATGAGATTCTTGATCGATCTCCCTTGCCCATAACTGAGGCATTTTACACTACGGCTCAAAAAAGTACTAAAACACATCCGAAATTCCACAAAATTTGGAACAAACTTGAGCAGGACGACTACAATTACATTGGTTATGCTGAGAATGATTCGGAAGCACTTGCTCTAATTTTGAGGTTGGACTTGAAGTCTGCTGCAGCGGAACCTCCTAAAAACCTGAAGCATTATAAACCTCAACTGAAAGTGGAATCGGTCAAGGGAGATGGCAAACTTGGACCAACAACGTTAATTAAAGGACTTAACAAAAGACTCGGTCTCAGCATGCACATTGACGACGAGCTCTCTCAGTTTGCCATTGGTTTGGATACGACGGGT
This sequence comes from Zoophagus insidians, assembly GCA_004114325.1. NCBI lineage: Eukaryota > Fungi > Zoopagomycota > Zoopagomycetes > Zoopagales > Zoopagaceae > Zoophagus > Zoophagus insidians. Next base: position 12,302 of record QZWR01000127.1, read on the forward strand.
TTCGATGCCAAAGCCGAGTTGGAGCAGCTGTGTCCTGATGGCTACCAATGCTCCCTCTCCTCCTACGCAGGCTCTGGCTACAGCAGTGTCGAGAAGGCAGTGGATTATTTCGCCACCAAGACGTACAACAAGGAGAACAAAAAAGTCGGTGTTTCCTTTGCGCCGCCTGATGAATTCAGGCTGGTTTGCATTAATAAAACCAAGCTTTAAATCCTCTGCATTTTTTACCTGATTTGCACGTGATTCGTTTTTTCGGAGTTGCTATGCGTCCCAAGAGAACTATCCATGACAGCAGTAGTAGCAGTGAGGAGGCTGTAACTGCAACAAACGGAGATGTCGCACATAGGGGAAACAGCCTGAATAAGGGGATAAAAAAAGAGCCGGAAGACCCAGTTCCGTTTTCTCAAAAGGTAATTGACCTGACTGACTGACTGACTGGTTGAGAATTTAGAAGAAAAAAGCCAAGATTATCAACAATGGCATCGATTCTTCTGCTTCAGTCAAAGTAGCTGGTGCAAAGGTGGTAAAACGAAAAGTCAAGATAAAGGAAGAAGTCAAGGAAGAGGAGGATGTGGACAAAATAAAAGCAGAAGAAGTGCTAAAGGAAGAAGGAGAAGAAGAGGAATATAAATGGTGGTTAGAACAAAACAAGGATGATTCGATTAAATGGACCTCGTTGGTTCATAACGGCGTGTTATTTCCACCCGAATATGTTCCACATGGCATTAAGATGAAATATGATGGTTTTCCCCCTTCTTTCTTCCAAGCTAAGTTGGCCAAATATTAGGGATAGAAGTAGATCTACCACCAGAAGCAGAGGAAGTAGCCAGTTTCTTTGGACAGTTGATAGGAACAGCTTATGTCGAAAATCCGACATTTTGTGCCAATTTTTTTGAAGATTTCAAACAGCTGCTAAAGGACACGGCCCCAGAGGTTATATTGCCCAAGTTATTGATGATTGAGAGAGTGGGATTAGGCTGGGAAAATTCAGGAGTTTGACAAATGCGACTTTTCTCCAATTCATGAATATTTCGAGAAATTAAAGGAAGAAAAGAAACTACGTAGTAAAGAGGATAAAAATGCGGAAAAACTACTTAAAGCCGCCATAGAGGAAAAGTATGGTTGGGCTTTGTTGGATGGAAGAAAGGAAAAAGTTGGCAATTTTCGCGTTGAACCTCCTGGCCTTTTCAGAGGGCGTGGAGATCATCCCAAAACTGGAAGATTAAAGGTATTTCCCCTCTCTACCTTTTTCTTACAATTTAACCTTTTAATAATAGAAAAGAGTCTTGCCTGAACAAATCACCTTGAATATTAGTAAAGATGCCCCTATTCCTGTTCCTCCAGAAGGACACAAATGGGGCGGCATAGTACATGACAACAAAGTAACCTGGCTGGCAACTTGGAAAGAAAACGTCAATGGAAACGTTAAATACGTCTTTTTAGCCGCTGATAGTTCTCTGCGTGGTCAGAGCGACTTTAAAAAGTTTGAAAAAGCCCGAGAATTAAAAAAACACATTAAAAATATTCGCAGCACTTATATGGAGGAATTGAAGGATCATTTAATGATGGTGCGGCAACGAGCCACGGCGCTTTATTTAATCGACATTTTTGCCTTGAGAGCTGGGAATGAAAAGGGTGATGACGAGGCTGATACCGTGGGTTGCTGTTCACTCCGCTATGAACACATTGAACTGGAGCCACCGAATAAAGTCACCTTTGACTTTTTGGGCAAAGATTCCATTCGGTATTACAACGAAGTACTCGTTGATCCTCAGGTATGGAGAAACTTGAAGCTTTTCAAAAAGGAGCCCAAACAAGACGGCGATCCTTTGTTTGATCGACTTACCACCACGGGATTGAACAAACATTTACAGTCTTTAATGCCTGGTCTAACCGCCAAGGTGTTTCGTACCTATAACGCCAGCATCACTATGCAAGAAGAATTGCAAAAATTGACCCCACCAGATGGAAGTGAGGTGGAAAAAATGCTGGCTTATAATCGGGCTAATCGACAGGTAGCTGTCTTGTGCAACCATCAGCGTACTATTCCCAAGTCTCATGGTACTGCAATGGAAAAGTTGAGCAACAGGATTAGAGCACTCAAGTTTGACCGAAGAAACACTCGATTGCACCAATTGTCTTGTTTTGCAAATCTCGATTCGGAGAAGCTCTCGTTGGAAGAATCTGACCTGGAAGAAGAATGGTGTCATGAATATGAACTAATTGTAATAGAGGAAGGCCGAGAAAAAGCTCGGAAAAAACACCAAAAAGCTCAAGAAAAAGTGGATAAGGATGACGCCAAGATCCAGGCTCAATTGGATAAAGAGCTGAGTGAGCTTGATCAGTTGGAGAAATTATATGCACAACGAAGAGAAGACCCTAAAGTTGTGGTGCCGGTGATGAAGGAACCCACGACGTTGGATAAGTTTCATAAACGTTTGGAAATGATCAATCAACGAATCGAGCGGTTAAAAACAAATGTTACTGACAAGGAAGAGAATAAAGCCACAGCTTTGGGAACCAGCAAAATCAACTACATCGATCCTCGGATTACTGTGGCCTGGTGTGAAAAGTTTGGTATGAAAAAGGCAAAGATGTTTAATAATACCCTAATGAAGAAATTTCAATGGGCCATGGATGTGGATTCCAGCTGGGTAATTCCTTCTTATTTATTATTGTATTAATCCAAAATGTAGATTTTCTGAGTATCTTCGTGATGGTGATGGTGGTGGCGGTTGTGGAAATATCTTGATAGTTTTTGCATCAAATTTTGATGAATCCTGGAAACTGTAGTGGATAGATCAAAGGGTTTAATTATTTCTAGCTCGGTTTGATTTAGTTTGATTGATTGTTGAAGTGGAGAAGTGGGGGGGGAAAAATACATACCTTGTTCCCATTCCAAACAACTCCGCCAGTCTGGTTCAAACCATTCCATTGTGTATTCTGGCAGTATTTCCAGTAGAACGAGAAAAGTTCCTGCCACTTCTGCTTGTACCATTACATCATCCTCTCCCCCTTTACTATTGCTACTGCTGTTGTTGCTGTTAGCGGTGGTAAAAACCTTGGAAATTATGAAAAATTCTTGAGCCATTCTGATCAATTCTGGATGATTTTCTTACGAGATATGGTTACACACATCAAGAGAGAAAAAATCTTACTTGCTTTTAAAAGACAAGCTCGGAATAATCGAATTAACTGAACCATTACCAGGGGTGATTGATCCATCATTGGTAGAAACATCCAGTACCAAGATTCCACCAGACCATTCTACAGCCTGTGCATTAGATTCAATGCAAAAAGGGCGCGTACTTGTGCACTTGTGGCCTCGATTAAGCTATCCAAGAACCAATATTTTTCAGAAATAACCAATCTTTTCCATAAATCCAATATTCTCCTACTCACACCATTATTCAATTACTTGTTTTGAACTTGCTTGACACTGGATGGATGCTTCTTCCATAAGGCTATAGCAGCATCTTTTGCTTCCAAGGCCAATAACTTGCCTACCAAGGTATTACTAAGAAGGTCGAGGTCTTCCTTGTTGCTGCAATTAATGGCATACTCCAAATTCCTCTTCAATATGTCCTCTTCTTCCTTATCCAAATCCTTTTGGTTCAACATTTCTAGACATTTCCTCAAGTATCTCCCCTTTACTCAATCTCAATTCTTTCTTAGTAAAAGTACCGCGGTTGAGACTTTTTTTGATTTTTAAACTCCAATGCTTCCCATCGAGGTATGGTACCAAGTTCATTTTTTTGGCTAGCTTTGGCAATATCCTTTTTCTCTTCTTCTTTTACTGTTATTATTTTAACAAGAGGTGGTGTTGGGAGTGGTTCCTGCAGAGCCTCACCAAGAGCGAATTTCTTGAAGAAATGCAAGAACTTTTCTAATGCCTTTTCTTCAACAGCATCAATCAAGTTTTTAAAGTTCAAGCGTTGTTCTGGAGGATCAACATGTTTCGACATGATTTGCAACACTGTCTTTTACCAATGAAATTCAATAAATCGTGTAAGAAGGAGGGGGAACTAACCATGCCTAACTTTTGAGTAGGAATAATGTTGCAGGACATATAATCATATCCAGCCTGAGCAAACTTGACATGAAAATCCGTAGTAGCGTTAATCCTGGGCAATGCTCCAAAGGCCAACAGTAGGCTTTGAGATACTTCTACTCCCTTGCTTTAATATTCTCCTTCTCTCTCATTGATAAAGATTAAGGAAAACCTCTTTGACGTTGGATTGAAAGCGATTTTATGAAATAAGAGGAGGCCCAAACTTGAGAAATTTCTTGGAAATATTCAGTACATTTTGGGCCTGCTGTGTTCGAGAAGGCAATACAGGTCAACAGGGCCAACGATCCTTCTCCAAGTCCAGGCAAAGAATAAGACATATTAACGGAATGATCCTTCAGTTCAGTAGTGATGGGAAATAAGGAGTATATAACATCAAGTCGATTCCTTATAACCTCATCCTTTGATATATTGTCTACCAACACATTAAAACCAAGATTATATATAGTTTTGTTGTTATTACCGAGTAGACAATACTTTTGAATAAATCCGCTAAACAATCTGCGTACTTCTGTTACTGATAAATGTTGCAAGAGCTTGGAAATGCTCTCAGTTAATTGATCATTTGAGCAAACCAGGAGATTATTAGATCCAATTTCAAGATCTGACTTTAGATATTCCCCTACACTCCCACCAAATCACATCACACCACAATAAGCTATGGTTAGGAACGGTGATAAACATACAAAACTTTTGTGAAGAAGTATAACGGCGCAGAGTTTTTATGACCACTTTTTCATCCAAAACAAGGGATTCCAATAAATTTCGCAAAAACTTTGAATGGAAATTCCTATATTTTCTTGTTTTTAACAAAGCTGTAACGGCAAAAATTACTCTTCCAAGAAAAAATCGGGAATATTTCCTCTAGTCGCATTGGCTATTCTTTCCGGAAGACTTATTAAACACTTCAACTCCAGGTCTTTAAGGTGAGAGAGATCCTGATACCACCAATTCTCTAGGTTTTCTTGTAACCATTCAAAATTCCTTTCAAGATCCGTGGTAGGAGTGGCATTGAGTAAGCATGAAAAAGCACATAGACTTAGTTTTAACCAAAGTTGTCTTGATTCCAATTCAAAGGAGTGAGGAACTGGTGGAACAAAATATCTCTTCCATAATTCTTTATAACCATTTGGGCATAAAATGAAGTATTCGGGTTGAAGAAGTAGTAGCAAATTCAGCAATTTTCTATAATCTGTTTCGTCAATGTTGTTTACTTGGCTGCTTTCCTCCAATGAATCCAGCATTACCACAGCCTTGGAGGAGCAATGGCCAACCAAGCACCATTCCTCAAATTCACTCAACAATGCTTGAACTTTTAAAAGGTTAAACTGTTGAGTCTTTAAGAGGTTATAATATTCAACAAGACTGGTATTTTTGGTCATACTGGACAGTTAATGATAAACAAAAGCAGATCTGAATGACCGTAAAAACACCACAACAACATTAATTATGACAGCAACACTTGACCATTCAAAAATACCAGCAAGCATTAAATATGACCATTTCGAAAAAATAATCGATTTTCCACCATCAGAGAGAGAGGGTGAGGCAGATTTAAGCGCCCATTTGTCTAAAGTGGCAGTATGGCTGAGTGGAATCTTGAAGGATTTGGAAGAATGCATAAATGTCTGGTTTGAGCAGTCAGTCTTGCCCTCTTGCAGCAACGGATGCAAGGAAGAAGAATATCGGCTTGGTGTTGAAGCTATTATTCATTTATTGAGGAAACTAGAGGGGTCATCCAAGTTGACCGGGATTGAGCAAAGATGGAAGCAGAATTTTGCGGAAAGGCTCAAGTTACACAACCTATCCATCCCGACCAGTTTAGGCGAGCAAGGATCAGAAGAAAAAACGGGACCGGTTCTGTTAAGCTTGGCAGGGCCTCATGGTACGGATATATTCAAGGCCTTGTTGGATGTATGCGTGTTATTTGGGGCCAAAGTTCAAGATTTTGTCTTTTCACGGCTTAGACATCAGGTTACCTTTACGGTTCAAACTACCCTCACCGAACAAATGCAAAAAGAGGGAATTTATAGAGAACTGCGAAAAGTTGCTCTTCGATGGGATGCTACTTTGACGGTGGAATCGCTTTCACCGCATCAATTACAGTTGAAAGAGGAAAAAATAGGGCTGGAAGATGCTCCTTATCTTGACCGGTTAAAGTTCATGGCCACAGTATTGACTACCACAAAGTTACAGGCGAGGTTTTTAGCCACCTTGTCAGAATTCTTGTTGAAAGAAGGAATCAGCCTGGAAAGGATTCATCGACTTTCCAGCTCCAGCGTTGACCTTAAGCTATCCGTTCCAGGAACTGTAAACTTGGACGAATTAAGACATGGGTTATTTCAATTGGGGAGAGCCTACGAGATAGACATTGCGCTTCAACCTTACGATGTCTTTAGAAAGCACAAGAGATTGGTCGTGTTTGACATGGATTCTACGCTTATTAAGCAAGAAGTTATTGATGAATTGGCTCGCGTATGGGGAGTGGAGGATAAAGTCAAGGTAGTTTTACAGTGAATGCTAAGGAATCAAGTAAAGGAAATCACCAATAGAGCCATGAATGGAGAGCTGGATTTCAAAGAATCGTTAAGAGAACGTGTTGCATTGTTAAAAGGAGCACCAAATGATATATTTCAAAGTATCCCAATGGATCTCACTGAGGGAGCCCTGGAACTTTGCAAAGCTTTGAAAAGAATTGGTTTCAAACTGGCGGTCATATCAGGCAGGTTTCTTGAATTCACTCATTAATATCAAGACACGAATGAGTAGGTGGATTTATCCCGCTTGCTTTGAAGGTAAAACAGCTCTTGGGACTGGACTATGCATTTGCAAATCAAGTAATTTCACCACAGTGGCAGAACTAACCAAGAAAACAGATGCGCGTGGTAGATAATGTATTGACTGGTGAAACTGTAGGTTCGATCATTGATGGAGCAAGAAAGGCAGAGCTGTTACAAGTAATCGCCCAAGCTGAAGGAGTTGGCTTGAATCAAGTAAAACTTGCTTTTAATTAATCTGGTCGCATGACTAACAAAATCAGGTCATTGCTATTGGTGACGGTGCAAATGACTTGCAAATGTTGGCAACAGCTGGATTGGGCATTGCTTTTAATGCCAAGCCATTGGTTCAAGAAAAAGTAATTTCCTTTTTTGGCGAAATGACTAATTCGGTCAAAGGCCAAGACGAGAATAAACCAAAACAGTTTGTGGAACGTGCTTTATTTGTTGGGTTACACAGAGGATGAAGCCAAAGAGCTGTTGAGATTAGAAGGAGTGTAAACACAGACAGCATCAAATAGCTTTGCTCCTAAAGTCTTGGCTAACAATTCGTTCTTAAATACTGCTACTTTCATCGAGTCACAGGTAAACTGTGCTTTCAAATTAGTTAGCACGCTTCTTCCCATGCCCTCAATAATCACCAAATCCACGTCTTGACAGTCTTGCACCAGCTGTTCTTCTATTCTTTTCAAGTCAAGACAAGGCCCTGCACTTCCAGTCGCTCTCACCAAAAGCTGCTGACTTTGCAGTTTTTCATTCATAAAGCCATCTAATTGGGCAACTTTATGCAAAATTTCTAATAGTTCCGCACACTTTCCCAAATATTTAGGCGTTTTAATAAAGAAAGTACCGTCACGTCATTGATGGCAGGGAAAGTATTTGCTGCCAAGATTACCACTGTTCCAAGCTCAAGGAAATGCCTGGCCAAGGGAAGCACTCCCAAGACAATATCCGCACCACTGTTATCGACAAAAATCACACATTTTCTTGGTGGTGTATGCTGGTTTTGAATGAAGAGGTCCATTTGATTGAAGGAAGAGTCAAAGTTGATTTTCTTGACACATGATTCAAACTTTAACTCATTGGCCTCCATAATGTTGATGATTTCTTTAGCTCCCCAGTCAAACATATTTCCTAAGTCATTTATTAGTAGGGGACTTTGGGGGGGTGTGAAGAGAGGAATTACCAGCCATGACATTTTCGAGTAATTTTCGCCATTTCTCTTTTTTGTTGGTTATTTGCTGTAATTCCTTGATCAGCACAGGATAATGTTGCAAGGAGGTATTAACTTCTGCTTGCTTTATACCATAAAAGAGATCCTTGAATCCAACCTCGTGTAGACATTGTTCCTTCAAGTCCAACAGCGCACGCACGGTAAACTTTCCATATTCCTGAGGCATATGTCGAAGTGCTGCTAAATGGCCACGGAACTTGTCGTTAAACTTGATAATATTTTCTTCAACTTGTGCATTGGTCATGTCTAGCTGATTATCTCCTCCCTTGAGAGAAGAAAATAGGTTAATTACGCTCTCTTCCAACATGTTGATCCAATAATGCTGCTCTACAACTGACTGCAATTTGAAAGTATCCGGAGAGTAAAAATCTTGCACCAGTTTTGGAAAGGCAAACAATCTTGCAGGCATTTGCTCAAGCATACCAAGTGCAGTTATGGATCCACGCTTAAGGCGATGGACCTGGGAAAAGTTTTCGGAAAAAGATCCTCTATGAGTTCTAGTCCTTGGATGCGTTAAAAAGGCACCAATGGCCCCGAGATATCCTATTTCAAGCTTATATTAATAAGAGGGGTAGTAATACCTTCATGGCGTAGAAACAAGGCTTGCATATTTCCTTTGGACCAATATTTAATGGCATAAGATAAAGTTGCCATAGTAATAGGATTTCCTTTAACAGATGAGTATGACCATAATAGGAAATCGCGCAATTACCCCGCAAGAAGAAACCAGCAAAATAAATTTTATCCAATTGGTGCAACTGAGCATTCATAAATGCGATTTGACCAATGTTATTGCTGACCATGTACAACAAAGATCGTAAAATATCTTCTGTTTTGTAATCTTTTTTTAATGGCTTTCTTAAAAGTTTTCCCATGGTGGATGCAATGGTAGAAGATTTAAGCCCGATTTTAGAATAGTCAGTTCCGTATATATCACCAACCAATAAATCCTTATCAAGTTAGCTCGAGATAGTAGCACCAACGGCTCTTACCACATTGGTGTTGTCACCCTTTTTGGAAAGTTCTAACATTTCATCGAAATCATCAATTCCTGTTAGAGCTGAACAAATGCCCCAAAATGTCCCACCTCCCAACTATTAGTTGTCCGCAATTAGTAATTTATCACTGCTTTGGGAATATACTTACTGAAGTTCCGCTAATACGTTCATATTGTCCTTCCGCAGTAACCTTTAAAATGCTAACCCCCGAGCCAATATTCACCAACTATGACAGTATACGAAAAGGCATGAGATTAGCAAAAAGGAGGGATAATACCATGTAAGGATAAATACGCTTGGAACAAGTATCATCGTCAACGTATTCCATTACATGTTTATCCGTATAAGTAAAAACTTCATTGGAGATTTCTCTTAGTAAGAAACCAAGCCCTTTAATAAGACAATTCATCTCATCTTCTCGGACTACTCGACATTTAAGTCGTTCTTGCAAGAGATCAAAGTGGAGAAAGGCGCCTCCTCCAGTTGCTTTTATCACCAAGTGAGCATCATCGTGCAAGTTGTTATGATCTTCAAGAAGAGAGCTTAAAAAGTCCAAAATCTCTTCCGTCTGAGTAGACTGAAACTTCTGGAACAGTAGTCTGCCTCCACCATCTTCCGTGGGGTTGAAGTAAACAATCTTGGCAAGAGAACCACCAATCTAAAACAAAGCTGCATGGTAAGCACTTAGCCAAGACTCAGCAGGTTCGTACTTCAATGGCTATATGCGACACGTGCCGAGTATTGGGCAGGACAATATCGCTGGTTTCACTGTTATTACCTAAACGGGACTGAAGGGCTTTGGCACCTTTCAAATTCATGCTTGTAAAAGAACGCGGCTGAGAAAACAGAACAATCTATTTTTAGGATAGGCTATTTTTGCATTGGAAGTAAAAAGACGAACCAATGAAAAAAAAACAATGGAGCCAATCAGAGATGCACAGATATACGTCAGCCCACACCTGACTGGTCACGCGCAGGGTTGGGAGAAGCCAAGCAAATTTGAAACATCGATTACCTTTCCTAAAACCTTGATTTTTCCACTCCTGGGTTATAACTTGCCGGATTGGGAAGACAGTGACGAATGGCGTGGTTCAATGTAACCATTGTTCTTTTCCTGGGCGCCGAGTGTCAGATGACTGGCTCGGGCCAACTCTCCTCTTCTTTTCATCTTCTTCGTCCCGCTGCGCTGGTCCCTCTTCCATCTGCTCTCTCAACCCTCGCGTGCCTCTTTGCTCTTTCCTTGGCTTATTTCTCGGCTCTACTCTTCTTTCGAAATAAGAAGTATTAGACCGTCTGAAATCCTACTGTCAAACTCGCCTTATTTCTTCACTCACTCACTCACTCTCTCGCTGTCCCATATTCTCTTTCTTTGCGTGAGATTTGTGCAAATAGCTCTTCAAATTCGCGCGTTTCCATCATGTACGACTCGTACCACGATCCCGATGTCCCCGCCTCCTCATCTCCTTCTTCCTCTTCCTCAACCAAACATCGCTCTTCTCGACTCAACAGTGCCTCAACTATTACTCCAAACATTACCCCGAATGAGCAAGCGGTGGCTAGGGATGCGTCGTCCTCCTCTGCTCCTTCTTCACTGATGATGGAGCAAGTTCTTTCCTGGAGTCCCGAGAATCTATCTGTTATTCCTCGTTTATCGTTCCAAGCAGCGGATCCCTCTGAAAGAGCTGCTGCCACTGCGTTAACTCAAATGTCTTCCTTTCCTCCCCCTTTGGGCGTTGTCGAAGCCAAATCTAGTTCGGAAAGTGACGAGACTGAATCTTTTACCACTAGTCCTCCTCCCCCTCCTCACCACCACTCCGTACAACAACACCACCACCACCAGAAGACGACCACGGCGGGGACTAGTTATCGTCCCAAAACAGTTTTGCGAAGAAGTAGCAAAACTCACGTTCCCAGCGCTTGTGTGAATTGTAAAAGGGCGCATTTAGCATGTGATGGTAAGGATTTAATTTTTCCCCCTCTCTAATTAATCCCCGTGATGTATAAATAGTTGGTCGTCCCTGTCGTCGATGCATCTCTTTGGGTAAACAGTCCACGTGTGAGGACGTCCAGCATAAGAAGCGTGGTCGTCCAAAGCTGAAGGATCGATCCCCAGTTGCCGTTTCTTCAAGTTGTTTAATTCCCAAAAAAGGAAAATCTGTGGAGACTCAGTCAGCCAATGAAGAGACTTATTCAACAACTCAGCCACGCAGAATGATGTCAGTCTCTATGCCTCATTTGTTACATTCTGGTGGCGATCCTTCCTCGTCTTCTACTTCTTCCAAATTGGGGGGAGATGTTGCTGGTAATAACGTCATGTATCAGCCTTATGAGACGCGTCCCTTCTTCTCTCCTCCTCTACTTCCCACTTATTTCCCGCAGGGTCTTCTCACCATTTCACCCTCGCAGCCTCCACCTCCACTTCCTCCTCCACCACCACAGCCAAGAATGATATATCAGCTGCCAAAATTTGATATTACTAATGATATGATGGCTACTTTGACCACTTCTGCCTCAAATCATCCAACTCCGCTTGAACCGTCAAATTCTTTCAGAGTTTTTAGTCCTGCCGTTCGATCTTCGGTATTTCCTCCAACTGCTAATGCCACGCCTTCTCCTACTGCCCTGGCCTTGGGAGCTGGAGCTGGAGTTTCAACAGGAAGAGTTTCTGCTCAAGAAAAAGTTTTATCCCTTGTTTTAACAGCGGATAACTTGTTAATCTGTCAAGCTTCTTCAGAATGTCGTGAGTTTTGGAACCTTGAGCCAAGTTTCCTTATGGGTCGTTCGCTTTATTCCTTAGTCCCAATGAAAGATCATGAAAAGTTACATCGACTTCAAGGAAATGCCTTAAAAGCTGCTGGTTTTACCGACCCAGAACTTTCTTTCGTCGCCAATTACTGTGAGGCAGATCCTTTTGCTTTTCAATTCTTGGATTTACCACGATTGATTGAACATGCGCATGGATGGCCTAATGATGAAGGTTTTTTCGGATCTACTGAAGCCTTCTCTGATTCCATTGGCATTAATGCTTCGCCTCAATTGATCCGTCAATTCCGGGTCAATATTAGTTTTGGAGGCGGTGGTTACGGTGCAGACATTTCGCGGCGCTCAACTTTAGCGCGTGGAGGCTGTCTGGTTTTGGAGGTGCGTACATTTGGATGGGTTGACGCTGCAAGGGACGAAGATGTCCCCATGCGCGAACGATTATACTAAAAAAAGTATGTTGCTGCACAGAATGACGACGATGCGGATTATTATTATTATTATGGACGACGACTACTACTACGTATAGCAACATACTACACATTTATATATCTATACTACATATAACGATACTATAAATCAATATATGGCCTTTATGCCATAGATTGCCACAACAAACAGCAACAACAACGCCCTCAAAGGTGGATGGAATTCTCTCTTTTTTATTTTATACAGCGCTTAAGCAACTTTTTTTTTGCTTCGCCCCCAAACAAAAAAACATTTTCCTCTCTTTCTGAAATTCGTTAAAAAAAATAAAAATTATACTGCTTTAGAATATCACGTGCTCACCCTTTTCCCTTGATTTCCTTGGTTTGTGCATGCATATATGCGTTCTCCTAACGAGTTGGTCCCACTCTTTTTCCTATTTCTACCCCTTACTTTAGCAATACTCCACAGCCTCCGTTGGCATTAGAAGAGGCGTCAGTTTTAGCACTGAACATGCATAAACAAAAATTGGGTGGTGCTTTTTATGTTCTTGAGGAAAGGACATTATACTTGATGCGAGATTTGCTTGATGAGGACCTTGAAGCCTTGAGCAAAAGTCACCCTCATTTCCTTACCCTTTGACATATTGTAGTATTATTCCAAGTTCAACCAACGCACATTTTGAGCACTTCTCAACAAGACTCTAAATTCTTATCCCTTTTATCTACTGGTATTTTCATCCCCTCCGATTACTTGATCAATAAGATGAATATGCTAAAATTTCCGACTTGAAACTCCGTCCATCAAATGAATTCTCCTTGAATGCTGGCAAGGCTAGGCTAAAGAAACTCCCATTTCTTCAAAACGTTGAGTTGGCTGGGTTAATCGATTTTGCCGAAAGTTCCATTTCTGTAATTATTCGGTTCAGCTCAGAGTTTGAGGCTTGATTGCTGGAATAGGTTGGATGTGCAGGAGCTATTTTGATTAATACTCTAAATAATCAAGGAAGAGAAGAAGGAGAAATGATTATCGATCATTTGAAATTATTTTGCAGGTATTCTTGTTATTGGAGTTTTAAAATTGAGGAATTATGGAGTGATGATTATTTGCAGATTAGTAGAGATGCACTTTGGTAGTAGGCTTGGATCGAATTACTTTGATGCTGATAAATTTAGCTCCTTGAGGATATTTAGCTCGGATACCCATCCAAATGTTCATATCCAACATGTACAAAAGGAAGCACTTTCTCTTTTTGGTATTTTTCCCCTCATAAAGAGTCTTATATTGTCGAGCAGCCTTGTTAAATCACACAAAAACTAGTTTGGGGAAAAAACGCTTGAAGTTATGGTTTCAAAGACCTTTAAGAAATAAGGCGGAATTGGAACAACGATTCAAGACAATCGAGTTTTTCTTATCAACTGATAAAACTCCCTTGCATCAAGAGCTACAAATGCTTCTGTCCAAACAAACCAATGTCATTCGGATTATATCGCAAGTCAGGATCAAACCTAGCTTATCAGATTGGGAAGGCTTAATCAAGGTATTCCCTGAGAAAGATTGGGCTGAATATCTAGTTTTGTGTGGGTTGTGGAAAAATACGATATTCTTTGTCTGAGTTTTTGGATAGTAATGTTGATGCTCCTCCAATTATATTGAAGGTTTTTTCCCTTAGCTATTGGATTGCTTTAATATGCGCGCGTATGCTTAGATAAATAATGTTTTTAATATCGAGAATTTTCGCGATATATCAAAATTGATTACTGATATTGTAATTTCTTTCGGTTGGTTTTGTTGATTAAATGATGAAAAGGTTGACTTTGATGCAAGTTATTTTGAGAATCGTTTTGTTGTTAAAGATTGCGTTGATTCTGTAATCCACCCTCCTCTACTACCTTGGCTAATCAACAGTATAGGAGCTAGATGACTGTAAAAGGATTTATAATAATTTGGGGAATATATTGGTATGTTTATGCTCAAGGGTTTGTGACGAAAATAAGGCTACATTTGTTGAGGAATTGAAACAAAAAATACCTCCAGAAATAGGACCACATGTTGACATAGTTTATTTTCCACAAATGGGATTTTTAATTTCCCTTCCTAATTTTATAAAATCGAACATTGCAGAAATATTAGGACTTTGTTTTATGGTATTGCTCTTGTGTTTATATTTACACAAATAGTTCCGAACTGAAGAATCGGCCTTTTATCGAGGAAGTTTAGCTGAAGGTTGTTATTTCGCTATTTCTGCATTAAATAGAGGCATAGATTTAAATCAAAAATATGGTGATATTTTTGGAGATATATCCGATATGGAGGTTGAAATAATGTTCAAGCTGCAATCAAAGGTTCTTTTATTCGAGACATTTCTCGTGGATTGTGCCAATCTATGTGCCGAATTGGATTGGTAATCCGATTCATTGCTAAATTTTAACCCCGTCTTAGTTTACTTTCGCTTACTGAAGCAGCCAGAAGATATAATTATAAAAAGCCTGTAATGGTGGATAGTAATGTATTACAATTGGTGAATTCTCGGTATTTGTGCTTGGTTATCCCTCATTCCAACAAACTATTAGTCATCCGTTGTATGAAATAACGGCACCATCTTTTGTTTCCAACTCGATTGAACTTGCAACTTCCAAGCAAGACAAAAAGATCATCCTACTAAGTGGTGCTAATTTTAGCGGAAAGAGTGTTTATTTGAAACAGGTATTATTTTATAGTAAGAATTTGAAATATTTGGTTGGATAGGCAGCTGTAAATACACTTATGGCTCACATTGGAAGGTACATCTCTCTTGACTTGTGTTGTTGTAAAAAAGCATGGTGGTCTGGTTGATAGTTTTGTCGCTGCTGATGAAGCCATAATTGGTTTAACTGATAAAATAATGACACGTTTACAGACTAAAGAATCAGCCTCAAAGGTATAACTTTCCGCCTAAAGATGATGACTCAAGGAAGGAAGAATTCGAGCGCTTTTATGTATGACCTGCAACAAGTATCCTTAATGACGAGATATGCCACGGAAAGATCATTGATATTACTTGATGAATTTGGTAAAGGGACAAATACTCTTGGTAGGCATCTTTTTTTAAATATCACCTAATTGAGGAGGAAAAGAGGGAATTGCGATGTTTACCAGCGTCATCAAGTATTTTTGTGAGAAGGGTCAAACCTGTCCTCGAATAATCCTGGCTACACATTTTCATGGTTTGGTTTGTAGAACGCCGATGATTGAACACAAGTTAGAACTTTTTAGCTCAAACCTTTTGGATAATCTTCCCATTGCTTTTTTTAAAATGAACGTTTTGAGCAATGACAAAGAGCCTGAAAAGATTGCTTATCTCTATCAGTTATCCTTTCACTTTCTATGGTTTGATTGATGGTTGGTAAGAATAGGGTAATCCAAGGTAAAGTAATCCACTCCTGGGGATTGGCCTGTGCTAGAAAAAGTGGCATTCCAATTGGAGTGGTTAAAAGAGGCAAGTTATTTCTTTTCCCTTAGAAATTAGAGAGAAAATATCCAAAATTAGCACAGGAATTGGTTGGTAAAGCTACATGGAATTCAGCAACTGTGACAGAGGATAAAGAAGAGAGACTTTTGGATGGTGATTGTGAAGACTTGCTAAGGGACCTGACCACCAGCATCAAGAGTGGATGCAAAGAGAGCAAGAGCAGGATAATTTCCGAAATCAAAGAGAAGCTTAAGAAAAGCAGGCTTTAATCAACGTGTTTAGAATAATAAAGTATGCATGGTTAAGCACCACCCACAATTATGTTGTTGATAGGAATATGTATCAACTTGACAAAGAACCCGATAAAGCCCATGATGAAAAAGCCAGTGGTAACCGCCTGGGCAATCTTGAAGTATTCCTTTTGATCGGGCTTGGCGCATCTGTTGAGCAGCTGGATGGAGTCCTTGACAAATTGCTTGGGTTCTTCCAAAAGCTGGTCAATGGTGGATTCCGACATTTTTTTTTCAGGATAGGAAAAAAAACCCGTGATTTTTCCCCCACTCTTTGCACACATCACTTATGTTGAAGAAGCCTTCTGGATCTTCCAGCTCTGATGAAGAAGAGGAAGGAGAGTTACAATGGCAACAAGATTTAGAACAATTTACAAATATCTTGGGCTTTGTTATAATACCCCTAATGGCAAGATTGGCGGGACGTAGATTTGCCTTTTGGCGTAATTGTCCTTGTTGGTGATTTAATAATAAGCTTTATTGTAGTGTGGTCGGTATTTACAGGAAGGACATATACTTCGGGTTGGTTTGTACGTCTAACGCCAAACAAGACTTCTTGACACAAGAGAGAGAGAGAGAGAGAGGAGTGAAGTGATAAGAAAACTTTATTAAGACGGTTTTCTTTAATCGAACAAGCCAAAACCCATATCCTAACCAGAGATTAGTATAAATAAAACCATGGTAGATGTTACCTCGTCCGATTCTTCCTTTTCTTCTTCTTTCTTTTCTTCCTTCTTTTCCACAGCAGCGGCAGCACCTCCACCTCCACCGGCAGCAGGGGCAGATGAGGCAGCACCTCCACCAGAAGGAACAGAAGCCAATTTAGACAAGCCTTCGTTGATCAAGGCAGAGGTATCCTTTCCTTCCAATTCACTGACCAGGGTCGATAAACGAGCTTCATCAGCTTCGATACCGACGGCGGAAAGAAGCTTCTTGATATCACCAGCATTGGGCGAGGAATTTCCTCCCAGTTGGAGAAGAAGATAAGCAGCAATATGGCGCATGGTTCTTTACTCCTACTCGCATTTGTTAGCAACATATCGGGATGGATGGATGCATGGGCAGGAGGATGGATGTACTTTAATTTGATGCGTTAAACGAAAGTCTGCTGATATGCGATTTAACCTCGAAGGGAACTACTCGCTATTACGCTACTTCAAAAAGAAACAAGTAACACTTTTTACGAAATTATTTCCTCCCTTCTTTATTCACTCACTTTCTTCACCTTCTTCACCCTTCTTCGCCCTTCTTTGCTTGATTGAATTATGATTGTTGTAATTATTATGTTTACAAAGATCACCAAGTACTCTGAATATGTAGAATTAAATTACATAAGGTTGAATTCATGTTGGAATATTGAGTAATACAATAGCAGTAGTAGTTGGTAGTATTCCTTAATAAGGCAAATCAATGATATTGGAGATTTATCAGAATTATTATTATCAGTCTACAATTCAACTTCATTACACGTGACTTGCGACCCCTGTTGCTGTAAACTCTTGAAATCTTTGACTCCTTCTCTTTTTTAGCCCTTTATAGTTCGCAACCAAGAAAAGGCGTATGTGTGTTTACTAAGGGAAATTCAATAATTAGCGTAGAGACAAAACATGGCAGGAGGAATAACTGTTAAAGATGTCGATGCGCACAGCTTCATCACAGCCTATGCTGCTCATTTGAAGCGCAGTGGAAAGCTTGAACTCCCCAAATGGGTTGACCTCGTCAAGAACGGTACCTACAAGGAATTGGCGCCATACGACCCAGACTGGTTTTACGTGCACGCTGGTAGGTTTTTAAGAGTAGACAAAATTGACTTGTGTATGTAGCTGCCGTAGCACGACACCTCTACTTGAGACAAGGCGTTGGTGTTGGAGCTTTGCGACATCGTTATGGAGGAAGTCGAAATCGCGGAACCCGTCCTTCCCATCATGCCATCTCCTCAGGATCCGTGGAGCGAAAAGCATTGCAAGCTCTTGAAAAGATCAAGGTTTTGGAGAAGCATCCCAGCGGAGGGCGTAAAATCACCTCGGAAGGACAACGGGATTTGGATCGCATAGCCGGACAAGTAGCCAAAGCTTGCACATCATAAGAAAATGAAATTCATTTTAAAATTAAGCAGTGCGAAGAATAATATGTACACCACTATCTGTCCATACCGGCTCGCTTAGATCGCCCACTTTAAGAGCATAAGCAGTGTCCTCAAAGGTCTTTTGCATCTGCCCTCTACGGAAGTAGCCTAAATCCCCTCCTCTCTTGGCGGATGAGCAATCGGATTCTTTAGACGCTAATTCCGAAAACGACACTTTTCCCGCTTCGATTTGTTCATGAAAGCTTTTAATCATTACGCCTGCTTCTTCTTTGGTGCGAGTTATGCGTTCCTTTTAATGCGAAAGGTTAATTATTAGCAAGAATAGCAAGTTACCTCTTTCCAAGAACTTGGCCTACGACTTTCTTTATGCTTTACCAAGATATGGCAAGCACGGATTACTTCTCCATCTTCATCATCTTCTTCTTCATCATGACCTACCCCAGGATTTTGAATAATAGATTCACTATTTGGTGCCTCCCATTGCGATTGTTTGGTCTCGAGGTTGTAGTAGTAAGGAAGATTGCGAGTTTTGGAGTGACGGATTTCCCAGTTGGGAGGAAGTACAGTAGGAACAGTAGGAGAGGTTTTGGAATCGGACTAGAAGTGAGGCCCTGGTTATTAGAGCGATTAGATTAACAGTATTTACCATTCTTTACCGGGGAAAAAAAATAAACTTCACCAAGTGAGAGAGAGAGAGAGAGAGAGAGAGAGAGAAAGGAAATTAAATAATAAAAATAATTAAATTTAAAACACTACTTCTATCCCAATTGAACGAGCGCTAGCTACAATACTTTTACATAAACTTTCCAAGCCCACCATTCGCAAGTTCTCGTCCTGTTGCTTTATTCGTGCAATCTCATATACGTGTTTCACGCTGACCCGTCCTACCCATCGTTCGCCTGGTTTGTCCGTCCCCTTATCTACCCCGGCTGCACGCTTCAGCAAGAACGCAGTCGGTGGAGTTTTCAGGATGAAAGAAAAGGTGCGATCGGGATTTGCTGTCAAAACTACTGGAATTGGTGTATCGGGCTGCAGATCTTTTGTTTGTTCGTTAAATTGCCGACAAAAATCAATGGCTTTGATGCCTCTTTGTCCAAGCGCCGGTCCTACAGGCGGCGTCGGTGCTGCTTTTGCTGCAGGAACAAGTAGTTTCAACACTGCGGCACTGGTTGCTGCAGCTTTCTTTGACATGAGAAGTGATCCACGTGATCTAAATGCTCTCTAACTTGAAAGAAAGGTTGAACTCGGCCGTGCAAAACTTGGCTGAAAATGAGCGAATTCGCGCTTTACAAGCATCCAGACATGCTGCTAATACCACTCCTCCTTCTTCCGCTGGGCCTGCTCGTTTATCCTTTGGCTCTAAAGACGAAAATACTCCTCTCGCCCTTTCACTTCGTAGTCCTTCGACGGATTCCATGTCAGAATTGGCTATTACAAACTGTGCCAATGACTTGGATATCATTATTAAAGAACTTGAGCTCGCCAATGCCTCCAATGAGGAGATCCTATCACAGCTATACTTGTCGATAGAAAAGGTCAACAAACCTACCGACATTTCCGAGACCGTTTTAGAGCCAGCACCTGAAATTTCGACTGAAGCAAATGATGTGATTGTACCAGAAGAACCTGTCGTAGCTAAGGTTTCTACAGAAGATGTTCAAAATCCCACGGAAGAAACGGCAGAGACTGAAGAGAAAGGTGAAGCTAAACAAGATGTCAAGGCTATAAATGGAGAAACGGTTGAAGGAGATGTAAAGTTGGAAGTGGAAGTTGTTCAAGGTGAAGGTGAAATGATCAAGGTTGAAGAGTTGAGGAATTTGCACGAAAAGCTGAGTCAGCTCACTCAAAAGCAGACGAAATGGATGACGACACTCAAAAACATTAGTTCAGAGGTTAAAAGGTTAGAAAAGGAGCGTGAAGAAAGCTGGAAACGCGAAAAGCAAACCGAGACTTTATATCGAGCACTTGAAGATAAACTGAAGCAAAAGCACAATGAATGGCAGGGTGTTACTACAAAATTGGCCGAAAACTCACAAGCACTCCAACAAAAAACTAATCAACAAAACAAGTCTGAGCGAGACATCAAAGATTTGACTAAAGAACGAGATTCTCTCTCCAATCGAGTAAATGATTTGGCCAAGGAAAAAGCGAATTGGCGTCAAGAAAAGACCAAGTTTGAAGAAGATCTCAAATCAACCAAAGTAGAATTGGAAACAGTAAAAAAAGTCGTGGAAGAACAGGCCAAAAGCATCAAGCAAGGAGAACAAGATATTTCGCTGTTAAAAACGCGTAACTCTGTGCTGGATGAAGAAAACACAACTTCTCGACGATTATTCAGCGAGAAATCTGATGAATACGAACGTGTGCTTTCTCAGCTTAATCAAGTTGAACAGTTAATGCGGATAAATGCTGACAAATCAGATCGTGAGGTAACTCGATTATCTGAAAGGATGAAAAACACCCAACGGGATTTGGACCAAATGACTGCTGCTTATCAAAAGTTAGAGATTAGCTCTAATGATGAGCTGAATGGTTTGAAAGAACAACTTTCTGGTCTGCTTGAACAGCTTGAAAGTGCACAGAACGAACTTCTCTTGTTGAAGGAGTTGAAGTTGAGCCTAGAAGAAAATACATCAACTCAAGCTGGTGAGATAACTGAGCTAAAAGCAGCCTTGGATTTACAGACTAAAAATATGGTGAACTCTCCTCATTGCAAAGCAAGTACTTAGTGTTTATTGTAGGAAATAGTGAAAAAATCCGAAAAAGAACTCAATCAAACCTTGAAAGATTTGAAGGGTGAAAATGAACGAGTGGAGATTCGAGGAAATCACTTGAAGACGTTAAATAAGGTTTGTTTTTAATATTTATTAAACGTCAAGTAGGCCTTGCGAGATGAGCTAAGAATTCTTCGCAAAAAGCTGGATGAGTCTGAACGTCCCAGCACACCAACAAAGCAAAATAGCGAAACATCCCTGGTTCGATCACAAACATCATCTCCAGCACCGGAACAAGAACAAGTCAACTTGGAATATCTTCGACACATTTTCATGAAATTCATAGAAAACAAGCCACAAAGGCCGCAATTGATAACGGTGTTGGGGACATTGATGAAAATAACCCCAAAAGATATGAAACAATTAATGAACAAGTTATAATTTATTCCATCATAGTATACTAAAATAATTAATTATCATTCTTAACAATAATAAAATTACTTGTTCATATTCATCTGCAGATTGGCCTTCTTCTACTTCGTCTAATCCCTGTTCTGCTATTCTCCTGGCGAGGATTTTGTTCTCCTTTAGGCATTCAAAGTTCACCGTATGATCACATCCTATTTTATCGTTTTAGTCAACACTGAATGCCAAGAAACTCACCTGAAACGGGGCATTTAACCACGTCTTTATGTCGGGAATACTGTTTGATATAATCGAATATGGCCTTTTTGGAGTAAGAATGACGACAAATGGTGCTAATTAGGCGAATGTTTATCTCACTTCAATGAATGTTAAAGCAAGAATACCTGGAAACTGGATCTACCATGGTTTTGAATGATATAGGACAGGTAAAGCTTTTAACTGATTGAACCACCGTCATTTCTTCATCTTCTTCTATTTGTTCTTCTGAGCCAAATGGAAATGTCAAGGCTGAAGGATCTGGTAATTGTTCATCGGGATGACTAGTCTCCTACTCAAATAATTAACCCTAACAGTAATCCCCATACCCAAATCTTTTTTCTAAACTCCAAGTAATCCTGGTTATTTTTTAACGGTTTCAATACTTCTTTACTCAGTAATTGTTCAAAGGTTTTTTGATAATGGGTAGAATCAGCCACATTCTTAAAATGGAATGCAATTAATAACGCGCTACTGGGAGCACTGAGGGGAAATATACTATTGAAGATTGTCTAATCAAGTCCAGGCATTGACGATGAGCTTCCAAACTTTTGCTTTTATGCAAAAGGTCGCGCATTTCTTGGTCCATCAGTTTTACCTTGACTTATTCGTCAAAACCCAGCATTGGAATAATACCGCTTCCTCTGAACCACAAGAAGTCAAATCCACCGAAGCATCAGTTAATGCCAGTATGCTTTTTTGTAAAATCGCTTGAACTTGTCGGTGATGGTCCAGAAGCGTAGAAATTTGTGCTTCCATGCAAATTATCAACAAGTAGAATGAATAAATAATTTTCTGGTGGAATTTTTCATCTTTTACATCTCCTGTTGCTTGGAATGACTCAACTTGTTGAATAAATCCCTGTCAATTTCCTCATCCTGGCACAATCACAAAAATGGTTCAAACTTTTGACTATGAACTCCGCCTTCCCTCTCACTCTTCTCGTCAAGACAATTCTGAAGTAATTCCAGTCAGTAGATTCCTCCTTGGCCAACGGTCGCTATTTTTCCGAGCAGCTTTTACATTTTCTTCCAACATTTCTGCTGCTTTTCTCGTTATTAATATATCGGGTCTGGATTTTCGAATCTTCAAGTCTTTTATCAATTGTTTGCACACTGGAGATTTAGAGTTTAAAATAGCCGAGCTGATACATTGGTATGCACTGGCTGAATACTACGAGTGCACAGCTTTGAAAGAACGCTTGTTTGATATATATCAAGACCATCTGCTCCAAAAAAATCATTGTAGAACCTTAGTCAGGGCGGCGTTGGAGGGTAATTACTTGGAACTCTTGACTATCGAACTCCTAGTCAATTGCTTCAATTATTGGTGTTTTGATGAAGATTTGATTAATCTCTCAGGTTCTGAAAGATTAGAAGAAATCTTGTTCACTCTCAAGAAAAAGAATCGTAAACCAAGTCTGATCAAGCCTGTAAGATGGGCAATTTATTCAATCACCGAAAAGATCATCAAAGAAAAATACGCAGATGCTATAATTTATCCGAAAGAAGCTATTGATTCGTTCTTCCTTTCTGCGTTACCAGATATCTTCAGTGTGGATCAGTTTGTCGAAGAAGAAAATATGTATTCATTAGAAGAAGAGCAAAAAATGAAAGATATCGGCAATTCGGTCAAGCTAGTTGAACTATGGAAGATAATGCCTTGGTTTCAATTTTCAAAGTCAGAACTGGTTCAAATCTTGGATTCGAATGAAAAAGTGCCCAGAGATATAATCGAACCTTTCATTGCCAAGAGCAACGATTCACCAGAGGAGTCTGAAAATAAGGACAGTCCAGATGACGACTCTGAAGAAACCTTGACTGAAAAATTTAAATTTAACTGTTGGTATGAAGATACTTATACAGATATGGAAATCAAGTTTGTCTATAAAGCCAGTGATAATCTCCAGGAAAAGATAAAGGTGTATCCTGCCCACAACTGTATTATCTCTTCGTTCCCCAAACTTTGGAACTGCAATTGGGAAGGGAATTCGCTCATCCTGCCTATTGAATTACCGTATATGTATCCAAGAAATGAGAACCTGCTGTATTTGTTTTTGCGTTTGGTTTATGGTGAACTGAGAATTGTTGAACAAGAACGCAATGACCATAAGACTTTGCAAAATTTGTTAATTCTTACCCATCACTTTCAAGTGACCAAGGCTCAGGAATGCATATCTGAATTGTTAATTCAAAATCCTTCTTTCGTTTGGGAATGGTTTGTCAGGCTAAGGGCCAATTTTGATTATTTCAATGAATTATTCCCCAAGTTTGGTCCAAGTTTTACTGAGTCCAGCCTAACTGCACAAAAGGGAGTTCTGCGGCCGATGAATTGTCCCAACCTAAGATCAGCTTGGATAAAGTTGATACAGACTGCATCGGTGACTGAGGCTCAGCGCGCCCAATTACAAGAATTTCTGGTGTAATCATATTTGTGGTTCTGGGATATCATGTTTTCGACGCATCCTCCTCTTTATTGAAATATATCGAATTTATTTTACCGTAAGTTATATATCTCACTCATGCCAAAATGTTGTATTGTAACAAATTAATAGCAAGATTTTCAACACATTTCTCGGTTATTATTAAAGGTGCACCTAAATAACTGTTTAATAATGAAAATCTCACCATTTTATCTAAACCCTTCCCTTTACTTCATGTCTAGCTTTGCCGCTTTTTTCGATCCAAATGTAGAATATTGCGGTCAAACGGGAGCCATATGATTGTCATAGTGAAATAAAGCTTGGTCAAATTATCTAAATGTTATTCAAACTTATTCCTTGAAACATTTTTTCAAGTCTCATTTCAAATTTCCAATTTTGATTATTTATCATTACGATTCTTCACTTAATTCATTGATGTTTCTTCTTTTCATGTTCTTGGAATCTACCTTGTGCTACAATAATAGCGGTGACATGGTTCATGTGACCAAGACTTGTCCCAAATAATTATTACAAAAATAATAATAATTTGACTGATGATTACGAAAAGCAGCATAAGCAGGACGCGTAATTCTCACGTGACCCGAGAAACCTATCCTTCTACGTCAGATTACACCTACCAACACGTTGGCACCTCTCGCCCGTCCTTTTCCAGGATCGACATGATCTTACTCCCGAGGTCTCTACGCGGACGCACTCGTAAAGTGGATATCCTACTCGTACAGCCAAGCGATCACACTGGCTGTCCGCGGTTGAACCTACTCCCAATTACCTCTATTCCGAGAGCACGCCCCAAGTGGCGTATGAACACGACTCATCTGGGATCGCCCTATGTACTGCGTCGCCTCAATCAATTTCTCGAAGAAGCAAAATCATTAAACCTACCTGCATACGACCGGCTCTTGTCGTTCAAGCGTCGTACGCGGAAATTCCTTACCCAATACGGCATCGATCAAGCGGCGCGAAAGAGGGCTACAGAACTACGCCTGCTCAGAAACCGAGAAAAGGCAGTGCAGTTACTAAACCTTGCTCCTGGGTCTATTATCGCAGCTCAACTCCTGTTCACGGCGAATAACGCTATGGGGTCCCTCCTACAGGACAAGGAAATAGCACGACTGGAACGTCGCTCGCATGCGTGGCTACGCGACGGTGACCGCTGTACAAAGTTTTTCTTCCAACCTTTTCGGAAGAAGAATCAGTCAATAATTACGGAACTAAGAGCCAACACAGACGCGGAGATCCATCGAGACGTACCTGGAATGCTGGACATAGT
>QZWR01000128.1:0-37407 GCA_004114325.1 Zoophagus insidians
CACCACCAGATTTTTGGATGAGCTAATTCATTCGCGCATAGGCATTCGACTAATTGCAGAACATCACATTGCTCTGCATCAGCCCAGTCAGGATTACATTGGCATAGTGCACACGCGGCTACGTCCGGCCAAGTTATTCAACGACGTCGCTCTCTATGTCCAACGGATTTGTGAGATGAACTATGGGGATAGTCCAGGCTTTCTAGTCAATGGATTACTAGACACCGAGTTCCAATATGTCCCGGTTCATTTGGAATACATGGCCATTGAACTATTGAAAAATTCATTCAGGGCGACTGTGGAGTTTCACCGCTCCAACAACAAAGAAGGTAGAAATACCTCGTGCTAATTTGGGAATTATTTCCTTGTGCTTTTCTGTCAACTCCCTCAACTTATTGGTCAAGGTTTCATTCTCTCTCAAGGAAGAAACCAGGGGAATGTCCCGAAGTGCCTCAAAAGACTGGTAATAGGTTGCATGAGCTTCCCTTACAAACGGATTGGTTCCCACTATAAATGGTAAGCGCTGAAAAGCCTGAATGCGTCGGGCCAATCTGACCGGAAGTTCCGATTGCGCATATCTTGCCGATTCCAAAATGGTTGCTTCAGTTAGAGGAGGTTTTCCAAATCCCAACAGTAATCTCAGTGTGATGGGTCTAATCTCCTTGGCTGAGAACTCTTTCCTACTCTTAACCTGCCGATGCTAGGGGGGAAAAGGTACTTTTCTTATAGTTTCATCATAAAAGGAACTGGAGAGCTGTTGAGTAATGGAAGTGGTGAATTTATTACTACCAAGTAATTTGATCCTTTTCAACATTTTCGCGCCTCTTTTTTTTGTTGGTTTGTTTGGTAGTTGGTAGTAAAAAAAACCTCCCCTTTTTTTTCAACGCACGCTCAATGCTCTCCTCACGAATTCCCCAGGTAAGTTTCTTGCCACTGCTCTGACCCACCACCCACAGACATTCAAACCATTTTCTCGCTCTTGGATTAGCTCTGCGGCTTATGGAACCAAAATCAAGGTTAGTTCTTTACCGTCTCAAAGGACCAGGACCAATAACAGGGTAGAGTTTGAAAGAACGGCTTTTCGAACTTGTTCCTGAAAAGAGAGAAGAATTAAAAAAGGTCAAATTAGAGTTGGGTGGTAAAAGCCTTGGTGAGGTTACGGTGGATCAGGCTTATGGTGGCATGCGGGGGATTAAATGCATGATTTGGGAAGGATCGGTGTTGGACCCCGAAGAAGGCATTCGATTCAGAGAAAAAACTATTCCCGAGGCACAAAAAGAACTCCCGAAAATCCCTGGCGGTGAAGAACCACTACCAGAGGGCCTGTTCTATCTTCTCTTGACTGGAGAAGTCCCCAACGCGGAGCAAGTAACGCAGCTTTCCAAGGAATTCGCCGCTCGTTCTCATCTCCCCACCCATGTCTGTGACATCCTCGATCGCTGTCCCAACACGCTGCATCCCATGACGCAGTTCTCCATAGCAGTGAATGCCCTGCAACACGACTCGGTCTTTGCCAAGGCTTATCGTGAAGGCGTCAATAAGCTTCTTTACTGGGAATACGCCTTTGAGGATACCATGGATTTACTGGCCAAGATTACGCCCATTGCTGCTCGTATTTATCGGAACATTTACAAGGATGGCCATGTCGCTGAGATCGATCCCCACTTGGATTATGCAGCAAACTATGCTCGCATGTTGGGATTTAACGATCCGCAGTTTGATGAGCTAATGCGGCTTTATTTAACCATACATACCGACCATGAGGGTGGAAATGTCTCTGCTCATACCACCCATTTGGTGGGCTCAGCCTTGAGCGATCCTTTTCTTTCTTATGCTGCAGGGTTGAACGGACTGGCGGGACCTTTGCACGGACTGGCTAATCAGGAGGTGTTGCGATGGTTGCAAGTGATGCGTCAAGAACTCGGTTCTCATGATGTCTCGGATGAACAAGTCAAGGATTACATTTGGAAGACGCTTAAAGAAGGCCGGGTGGTGCCTGGATACGGCCATGCTGTGCTCAGACGTACTGATCCTCGTTATAGTTGCCAACGGGAGTTTGCTTTGAAGCATCTCCCAAGGGATCCGATGTTCCGTCTCGTTAGTCAGCTGTACAACGTTGTTCCTGGCGTGTTGTTGGAGCATGGAAAGACCAAGAATCCCTGGCCCAACGTCGATGCTCACTCGGGCGTCTTGTTGCAGTATTATGGCCTAGTGGAGCAGGATTACTACACGGTGTTGTTTGGCGTTAGTAGGGCGATGGGTGCGCTTAGCCAGTTGATCTGGGATCGAGCTTTGGGCATGCCATTGGAGCGTCCCAAGTCACTCTCCACCCAGCACATTAAGCGAATGTTTTCTCCCAAAGGAAAATAATTTTATTGCTTTCTTACTTTTTTTATTGAGTTCTTTTCCTTCTTCTCCTTCTTTTCGTTATTGTTGTTGCTGCTGTTATTGGTAGATGTGGTGGTGGTGGTGGTGCTGGCAAGTAAGGAAAAGGCTTTGATGGCTCGATCCCTTCCAAAGGAATGTTCCACCAACGGCGGGGGATAATCAAGCGAATGGCCATCAACAGTAGGATGGTGTTTCCAAATCTCATGGATCCAATCACCCGGGGGCTGTTTTGATAATTCTGGAATCCATTTCCTTACAAACTCGCCCTGGGGATCGAACCGGACACCTTGCAGCACAGGATTGAAAATACGGAAATAAGGCGCGGCATCAGTGCCCGTACTGGCCGCCCACTGCCAACCGCCATTATTAGAGGCCAAATCACCGTCAATCAGGTGACGCATGAAGAATTGTTCTCCCCAGCGCCAATCGATCAATAAATGTTTGGTTAAAAAGGAAGCAGCGACCATGCGACTTCTATTGGACATCCATTGTTGCTGCGCCAGTTGTCGCATCCCGGCGTCTACCATTGGATAACCCGTGCGTCCTTGACACCATTGTTCAAATCCCTCGGTCTGCCAAGCCATGCCCATGGTGTCCAAGCGAAATGGTTGGCCCTTGCTAACCCGCGGAAAGTGGTAAAGCACATGCCGATAAAATTCGCGCCAAATTAGTTCGCTTATAAAATGTAGCCATCCTTTCTTGGCACCCCCGTCAGAACTCCCTCCCCCGTAACTGCCTCCTGTAAAGGTCAAGGCTTGGCCAAGAACTACTCGGGCTGATATAACCCCCGAGGTTAAATAGGGCGACAGGACAGAGGTTCCATCCTGACAGGGGAAATCGCGCATTTCTTTATAAGCTGCTCCCTTTTTAACAAGAAATTCGCTCAATCGACTTGAAGCTTCCTTCTCTCCCGCAGGAAACAGCTTTTGGATCTTTTCCAGTTGGCCTGGTGGTAGCCTCCACCATCCCCCCTCCTTTTCCATCCATTCAGAAGAAATCCAACCAATATCTCCCCCCTACCTTCCCTTGTTAATAGGACAAGAGGGGAGGAATTACCTTGAATAAATGAGCATATTCCTGTCTAATTGATGAAGGATTTTTATGCGTTGGGGCAAGTCGGGGCTGAACCAAATCCGGTCTTGCCAAGGCTTGGACTATCCAGGCTTTCTTGAACGGGGTAAATACCGTATATGGCCGTTGTTGGCCACTTTGTACCAGTCCGGGTGGAATGATACATTGATCATGTTCCTCAGTCACAGCCACGCGCAACTTTTCCAACCTTTTCCTTGTTTTTAAATCTCTGGCCATTTCATGCACTTCGTACTCCTTGTTCCAAAAGACCCGAGTAATGCCCAATTCTTGTACCACTCGACTGACCACGGCGGGGATATTGGAATGATGCTTGACTGGTCTCACCACCAATGGAACATTTAATGTATCCAGTTCTTTGTGTAAAAGTATCAAGTTGCGATACCAAAAGTCTAGTTTCGAGGCTGAACAATCATGCCTGGCCCAATCACTGGGAGTTACCAGAAACAGCGTAAAGAGTTGTCCCCCTCCTTCTGCTGCTGCTGCTGCTGCTTGAGAGAGTGCAATGTTGTCAACGAGTCGTAAATCAGTACGAAACCAATGAAGGACTGCTATGGTGGTGCTTCTCGAGGTGCTGATGCGCTTAGGAAGCATTTCTTTATCAGAATCGAGTTTACGCTTATTCATTTGACCACGACAAGTTTTGAACAATGCTTGGCGATAATGATCGATCGAACCTCTCTTTATTCATGATACTGTACATATGGGCATTCACGTGACCATCACATTTAAGCCGCACTCTTTTGTCATTACTGCGCGGCTGTGGTTGGGGACAGCATTGCCCCCTCCCTCTTTGTGACTGCTGTTCCTCCCAACAATAAAGTGAGGTTGACTGTGGGCGGGTTAAAACAGCGGGGGGAAATATTTTTAGCACGTGACAATGTCTTCCCAACCAACCGATCCCACACATTCTGAGCATAATAATCATCACGATTCCCTGGAAAAGGAACGTGAACTCCGGGCATCTTACAGGAAGCGTTTTTGTGTGATTGTGGGGCCACTTCCTCCGGGCATTCCCTATAATGTCTTTTCCAAGTGCTGGTTAGAGCAGGTTGGAATAATACCAAAAGCCTTTTCTCATCGCAAATCAGCTCCACTTTTCTGGGACCTCGCACTTTGCGACGCTGATCAAGTTGCCAAGGCTTGTTCCACCCCGTTAGTCATCAAGGGCGTCAATGTGTTCATCGATGACTGTGCGGAAGATCCCCAACGTCGATACCTCATCCGCGAGCTCCCTGCCGGCACTGAGGAAGAAGACATTGTAGCTGCTTTGCAAGCTCAGAATGCTCCGACTGAGCTACAGGTGTTGTCGGTTAATTGCCACACCAGCAGATTTGGCGATCAATCCATCCCAAACGGTAATTGGACGGTCGTAGTGCGCAACTCCTGTGTTCAGTTTGACCATATCATCCTGTGTGGCAACAAGTATCGCGTTATGGTTGATAATCATCCTCCTAGAAAATAATACTTCTTTTTTCCCCCCTCCTTCCACACTGTTCACATCACCCTTGTTCGCTGCATCCACTATACACACTGTTCACATCACCTGACCACGGCACTTTCACCACTAAATGCTGCCATTAAACCTGTTAAATACTGCCATGAACCAAACAATTGTATGTCTTTTCACCTGTTGTTGTTGCGGTTGTTGTTATGAACGTGGTGGTGGTGTAGTTGGTAGAGTTGAAGAATGGTGCTACTTTTAATGGATTATTAGCGAATTGTGACAATTTCATGAATCTGGTCCTGAAGGAAGTCATTGAGACATCTCCTGTAAATCCTTTCTTCTTCTTTTCCTATTTGAAAAAAGTTTTAACGTTAATGACGATGATGGTGATGGTGTGCTGTGGGTGGTGTCAGGAAGGAGAAAGATTTATCAAACTACCAGAATGTTATATCCGGGGAAATACCATCAAATTTCTCAAAGTCCCAGATACAGTACTATTAATGTTTATTCAATAAGCAGGCGGATGGACATAGGTGCTGGATATGGTAAAAGAAGACGTAGCAAAAGGACGTGCTAATCCTTCTCGGAATGAGGGCGGCAAAGCCAACTCGAAACGCACCAGGACTTTGCATCATCAATAAATCTCTACAGTTAACCCCAAGCCATGGTAGTGCTGTAATGAATGTGCAACTCCCCGTTAATAGCAAAGCACTGTTTTTTCCCCCCATCAGTAGGTGATGATTATTACCTTGTAGAGATTTTCAAGAATCTCATCAGGAGACGGGGCAAAAGCTTGATTTATAAACAACATCTCCTTCAGGCTAAGTAATAGGCCTTAAAGGTTTACCAAGGGATTCTCGGGATTGCCCAACTGCTTTCTAAGAAATGCAATAACAGCTCTAAAGGGAAGAGATGGAGAGATCCGATAGACCGGTTGCTTTAGAATCGGTGCATTCCCCGCTGATTTGAACCTAATTTGGACTGTTTTTATTAATTAACTGGTTACATGGGGATACTTTTATCCGGTACTGACATTTCACACTTTATATTCAACAGGGCCAAGAAGTGAGGAAGTGAGGAGAAGTGGGGGAAAAAAACAACTTCTCTTTTTTGGTTGTGATATGTTACGTGTCTTTGTCAACAAGAGAATCCTACTTCATAGAGCATATGCCACCAAACCCACTGCTGTTCTAAGAAATGGGCTAGGACGCCTGGATACGTTTGCGCGTAGGCATATCGGTCCTAATCCCAAGGAGATTGACAGGATGCTCAATTCGTTGAACTTGGACAGCTTGTCTCAATTAGTAGAAAAAGCCATTCCCGCCAGCGTCAGGACAAGTCGTCCTTTAAACTTAGAACCTGCTTTGACGGAATCGGAATTAATTGAACGCGCTCAACAATTGGCTCAGTCCAATACTCCAGTAAAATCCCTGCTCGGACAGGGTTACTATAATACGCTGGTTCCTGCAGTTATCCAGCGTAATCTATTGGAAAATCCTCAATGGTATACTCAGTACACGCCCTATCAAGCGGAAATCTCTCAGGGAAGACTGGAAAGCTTGCTGAATTTCCAAACCTTGACCGTAGAACTAACCGGGCTCGAAGTGGCTAATTCTAGCTTACTGGACGAAGCTACTGCTGCGGCTGAAGCAATGATCATGTGTTATAGCCAGTTAAAGGCTGGAAAAAAAAGGAATGTCTTTTGGGTAGATGAAGGTGTTTACGCCCAAACTCTCTCCTGTCTTAAAGGGAGAGCTGAAGGTTTTGGCATTAAAGTGGTAACTGGAAAACTAGCAGAAAGTGACTGGAAAGCATATGAAAACGAACTTTGTGGCGTATTGGTGCAATATCCCAATGTTAATGGTCACATTGAGACGCAACTACATCAAGTATTTGAACAAGTACATGAAAAGGGCGCTTTGGTTGTTTGTGCTGCTGATCCACTCGCTTTGCTGCTTCTAACCCCGCCTGGAGATTTGGGCGCAGATATCTGCTTGGGATCAATGCAACGATTTGGTGTTCCTTTGGGCTTTGGTGGTCCTCATGCAGCTTACTTTGCTTGTCGTCAGAAATTCCAGCGTAGAATGCCTGGGAGAATTGTGGGGCAGAGCAGAGATTCTCAGGGAGAACTTGCTTTTCGTTTGGCCCTACAGACCAGGGAACAACATATCAAAAGAGAAAAAGCTACCAGTAATATCTGCACTAGTCAAGCTCTGCTGGCCAACATGTCTGCCATGTACGCTCTCTATCATGGACCTGAAGGTTTACGAGATATAGCCGAGCGTGTTCATTTGTTGGCTTCATCGTTTGCTAATGGTGTCATTGCAGGAGGATATTCTCTGCAAAGCGATTACTTATTTGACACCGTGGTGGTAAATTGTAATGCTGAAAAAGTCAAAGAAATCACCAAAAAGTGTTTGGACAGGGGATTTAATGTTCGTCCCTTGGAAAGTGGAGTGGCGCTATCCTTTGATGAAACCTTGCTGCAAAGAGACGTTGAATCTTTATTAGAAGCCTTTGGGTGTAAATGGAACGAAGAGCTAATTTCCTCCAAGGCTTTACTACCACCTGGGCTGGAAAGAAAGAGTGCAGCCTTGAAGAATCCCATATTTTCCAAAATCAGTTCGGAAACAGACATGTTGAGATATTTAGCAGAACTTCAAAAAAAAGATTACAGCTTAGCAGATGGCATGATACCGCTGGGTTCTTGCACCATGAAGCTAAACGCTACTGCGGAAATGATGCCGTTATCTTGGCCTGGGTTTACTGAAGTGCATCCTTTTGCCCCAGCTGATCAAGTACAAGGCTACCAGAGGTTAGTAGATGAACTCGAGTCTGACCTGGAAGAACTAACCGGATTTGACTCAATCAGCATGCAGCCCAACAGTGGAGCCCAGGGAGAATATACTGGCCTAAAGGTAATCAAGGCGTTTCACCGAAATCAACAACAATCGCAACGGAATCTTTGTTTAATTCCAGTTTCAGCGCATGGAACTAATCCCGCCAGTGCTGTTATGACCGGCATGCAAGTGGTGCCGATTAAATGTTCCACTTCTACTGGAACGCTGGATTTGAATGATTTGGCCAAAAAGATTGACTCTGTTGGTGCGGATAAAATCGCGGCTATGATGATTACTTATCCCAGTACTTTTGGAGTATTTGAAGAAACAGTCATTAAAGCATGCGAATTGGTGCATCAATGCGGTGGACAGGTTTACATGGACGGGGCTAATTTAAATGCTCAACTTGGCCTTTGTCGACCTGCGGAAATTGGAGCGGATGTTTGTCACTTGAACTTGCACAAGACGTAGGGGGGATTTTCTTCTTATTATAACTGGGCTAATGCTTGTTCTTATAAGGTTTTGTATCCCGCATGGAGGAGGAGGACCTGGCATGGGACCAATTGGGGTAAAACAACATTTAGCCCCATACCTTCCATCACATCCATTGTTTCCAATTAATGAAAATTCCCTTGCTATTGATAACGTCTCTGCTTCTCCCTACGGATCTCCGCTTATTCTACCCGTTAGTTGGGCGTACATCAAAATGATGGGAGCAGCAGGATTGACCCGGGCTACGGAGGTGGCCTTGTTGAATGCAAATTATATGAAGCAGCTCTTATCATCTCATTTCAAGATTCTTTATACCAATGAACAAGGAATGGTGGCGCATGAATTTATAGTTGATGTAAGAGAATTCCAAAGGTTGGGGATTCAAGCGGTAGATATTGCCAAGCGTTTGCAGGTACCTTAACGGGCTTTAATTAATGATTTGATGGGGGAAAAAAAGGATTATGGATTTCATGCTCCTACGCTTTCATGGCCGGTGCAAGGAACTTTGATGATAGAACCTACCGAGTCGGAGCCCTTGGAGGAAATGGATCGATTCTGCGAGGCCATGATTCAAATAAGAAGGGAAATTGGCCAAATCGAAGAAGGGATTTGGCCCAAGGATGATAATCCCTTGAAGGCAGCGCCTCATTCGCTGGGCATGCTGATGAAGAATGAGTGGAATCACCCCTACTCCAGAGAAACGGCGGCTTTTCCCTTGCCATATTTAAGGAGAAGAAAGTTTCTACCAGCGATTGGAAGGGTGGATGATACTTTTGGTGATTTGAACCTGGTGCTTACTAGATGAGCCCTTTTCTCACTTTTTTTATTACATTCTGAATACACCAAATCGGGTTTCTTCTATCGGTGCTTTTAATGCTGCGCTTAGTCCCAGTCCCAACACTCTTCTCGTATCTCGCGGCTTAATAATCCCATCATCCCAAAGCCTGGCCGAGCTAAAGTACGGATGGCCTTGTTTTTCATATTGTTCTAAAATCGGGGTTTTTAAAGCGGTTTCTTCTTCTTCACTCCACTTTAACAAACAGGTAAAATGTTAGTCAAGGAAGGGAAGGGATTTACCTTTTGACCTCTCTTTTCTCTTGCTTCCTTGGTTACTTGGGCCAAAACTCCTGCAGCTTGTTCTCCTCCCATAACCGATATTCTGGAATTCTACCCACCTCCCCAAACAACATCAACCAAGCAAAGGGGGCTAAAGAGTACAGGCCACATCCAAAGAAATCGAGGTTGATAGGCTCGTCCACACATGCCGTAATTACCAGCGCCAAAACTTCCTCCCATCAATACCGTAAGCTTGGGAACTTTGGCACAAGCAACAGCAGTCACCAATTTCGCCCCATGCTTGGCAATACCTCCAGACTCGGCGTGTGATCCCACCATAAACCCAGTGATGTTTTGAAAGAATAACAAGGGGATTTTCCTTTGAGCACAGAGTTCTATGAAATGTGCTCCCTTGACGGCAGATTCGGCAAACAAAATGCCGTTATTAGCGAGAATACCCACAGGATGTCCGTACAAATGAGCAAATCCTACCAATTCTTAGGAAAGCGTCGTTAATGAGAGAATACCGGTGACTAGGGTTTCTCCATAGAGTGCTTTGAATTCGGAAAATTTACTTCCATCGACAATCCTAGCAATCACTTGTCGCATGTCGAATGGTCGTTTGAGATTTCCCCCCACTATTCCGCCAAGCTCACTGGCATCATACAGGGGTTCTTCTACCATCCTGGACTCGGCATTGGTGGGCATGTTCAAGTTGCGAACTACTCTTCTTGCCAGACTCAGAGCATGTTCATCATTTTGGGCCAAATGATCAGTAACTCCCGAAGTTCGACCTTTTTCAAATTTATAGCCAACCCTCGATACAACCAAAGCTTACTGTGCAAATCTCCTCCTCCAAGTGCTTCGGCTGAAATGACCTCTCCGGTTGCTGCTTTTACCAAAGGAGGGCCACCTAAAAAGATGGTTCCTTGATTTTGAACAATAATCGATTCATCTGCCATGGCTGGGACATAGGCGCCACCAGCTGTACATGATCCCATTACCACAGCGATTTGAGGAATTCCCATGGAAGACATCGTGGCCTAATTTTCGTTATTCATGTTCAAGAGGTGAGATGATGGGCAGGGCGGGGGAAATACCTGATTATAAAAGATTCGACCAAAATGTTCACGATCTGGAAAGACATCTTGCTGTCTAGGAAGGTTAGCACCACCCGAATCCACCAGATAAATGCAGGGAAGTCGATTTTCTCGAGCAATTTCTTGAGCCCTTAAATGTTTCTTCACAGTAATGGGATAATAAGTGCCGCCCTTGACCGTGGGATCATTGGCGACAATCATACACTCCTGGTTGTGAATTTTTCCAATTCCAGTAATGATTCCACCAGCCGGAACAGCTTCTTCGTACAACTCGTATCCAGCAAACTGAGATAATTCAAGAAATGGTGAGCCAGGATCCAATACTCCTGCAATTCTAATTCTCTCTTAGCACAGAGTGGGAAAGAGGAAGGGAATACCTGTCTCTTGGTAATAGCTTTTTTCTTGATAAATGCCTTGTTCTGGCTGCTTCTCCACCTCCTACCAACAAGAATAACTCCATAAAAGAGCAACAGAAAAATACCCTTGAGGATTTCTCCAACTTTGCTATCCAAATCAGCTTCTAGTTCAGCCATTGACTTTGCATTTTCTTCAAAGACAGCATCATTTGGGTCAATGGCGTTGGGAATGACCCAGGTGGAGGATTCTTGCGAGGCGGACCAATGAACCAAGCGTCGAGACACGCAGGAAAAATTAGAACCAACTAAAAGCCCACGCTGACAATGACGAGGGAGACAGAGCCAAGACATCATGCCAAGGAATTTTAGGGTGAAAAGTCCTCCAAAAAAAGAAGCGAAATATTCCTTTAAAGATGGTCGTTGATGAACCAGTTTGTTTTAATTTCCCACGCGCTGACTCCTCTTCTCCAAAAAAAACCATCATCAAACTATGCAAAGTCCACCTCAGAAGCATAGCAAGGAATTTGAGGAGATTCTTAATAAACAAATAATTGATCGCACGGTGGATCATGCAAAACCAGCCATCTTTGCCGAGATTAGTGCCATTTTGGAAAAGTTGAAAATGGAGTTGGTAATGTCTTGGCAGGGCAGGGTTGGAGCACGGCTAATGTGAGTTGGAGTAGGTGGAATTGTTGCCAGAATCTGCTCAAGGAATTGTCAGTGAACTTATCGGCCTGGATATGGACCCTAATGACAAGACCTTTAAAGAAAGAGGCGATCTTTTTGACCCAGTCAGGAGAAAGATTCAACATATTTTGGATCGTGTAAAGGAAGCTATTCACGATGGCATCCATTTGGCCACGCAGTATACCGCAAAAGAAGCTACTGATACTATGGAAAGAAGTATTAAAATTGCCTTGCGCAAGTGGAAGGAAGAGATCAAGTCCGATTCACCAGAGCAAAAGGCTCGTGCACTTCCTGCCCCTACTCCAGTTGCACAACTTCCACCTCCAGCAGATAGTTCTCGTGAAATCACCACGATCTCTCGTGAAATCACCACGACCACTCGTGAAATCACCACCACGGATAGTTCCCGTGGAATCCCTGGAGGAGGAGGAGGGGATTCAACCAGAGGAGATTCAGAAAAGTTTAGCAAGAGCAAATTTGTAAAGCAACTAGCTGTGGATATATTTGGACAAAAGGGCGTGCAGAAAATTACTAAAATGGCCGAAGAAACCGGCATGATCCAATGGGCTTCCGAGCATGTAGATAGAGTCATAGTCGCCACGCTGGAAATGGTGCGACCAGAGATTACCAATTACGTAACACGCGAAACCAGCGGTGTGGGCGGCAAAGTCACTTCGGTGCTGAGAGAACACTTGGACCGAGCAATTGACGAACATGAAGAAAAGAGCAAATCCCACAATTTCATCCGCAAAATGTTCGACAAGGCGCGTGATGGTCAGATCAGGGAGATGTTTGACAAAGTGCAAGGCTCGTTTGCTGAGAAGGCTGAGCAGTTCATCAAATGGGTTATGGGCAAACTCCTACAGGCGGTCATGTGGCTCACAGAGAACAAGCTGCGATTGGAGTTGGACAAGTTGCCAGGCGTAAGAGTTTGGAGAGACATGAAACCTTTGGAGTTTTCCTCTTTCGAAGAGTCCTCTGCTGTTAAGCAATAAAGCTCTCTCTCTCTCTCTCTCTCTCTCTCACATTCTTTCTCACACATTCTTTCTCCAACAATCATCACGCTCTCTCACTCTTCAAGCACGCACACACAACGTACACACGACGACAACAACAACGATCAACAAGCAATCGAGTAAAAAATGAATTCGTTTCACTTTACCCTTTCAATGCTCGTTTTAACGACTCTTTTCTGCTTAATTGCAGCTTCACCTTCCATCGCCTCTTGTCAAAGCTCCGGTGATTGTCCTTCCCAGTTTGTCTGTAACGGTGGATATTGTGAAGACACAATTGAAGAAGATTAATAAAGCTTTTATTTAGATCCTTCTTTACCTTCTGTCATTGCTGCGGCTGAGGTGGTCAAGACTCTTGAGGCACCAGGAGGAGGTGAAGGTGGCCAAACTCCTTCTCTTTTCCAGCCCCTGATCAAGACAGGCACCTAACGGGGTAAGTGTAGTGGAGAGGGAATCATACCATGAGGTTTAAAGGAACCGGTTTATTCAAACTCTTGTTCTTGATCACCACCAGTTCGTAAAGCGTTTCTGGTCCAAGAGTTTCAATCTTTTTGGCCAGCATTGCTTGGCGCGATTTGGATCTCGGTTTTAGTGACTGCGTCCATTGTTGTCTGGTAGTTACCCAATGATCTAAGCCGGTTGAAGACATTTTATTAAAGTGTCACACCCTTCTCTCTTTAACTGCTGGCGCTGGTGGTAGCAGGGGCTGCAGTGGAAGCAGGTAAACCTCTCTTCTTCCTTTCCATCTCTGCTTCCTTTTCCTTTTCAATTATTGCTACGATTTCTTCGACTTTACTTTCTTCTAATCGCTTTTTTTTGTAATAATAAATTACACTCTAAACAACAGCAATAACAATTGCGCACTTACGCTTAATGGCTGGTCATAGCTCATAACGGCAATTTCAATGTTCTTTGCCCCAGTTTGTACCACTTCCAACAATGAACGAATGGCCAATTTAATGGTTTCTTCCTTGTTAAGGTCTGCTTTGTAATTCTTTTCCAGGTATTCTCTCACGGTTTTGGAACTTCTTCCAATGGAATTCGCCTATTACTCGTTTCTATCCATATAACCTGATAAGCTTACCTTCCAAGCAGTGTAAATTCCTGCAGGATCAGTCATATAAAGTCGTGGTTCATTCACCCCAGGATCAAAGCCAATAATCAGCGTAGAAATGCCAAATGGGCGTCTTCCTCCTTGCTGAGTATATTTTTGTTGCACTCCTGCTATGTAACTTGCACCATGTTCCACAGTTACCGGATCTTCATAGGTAAGTCGATGAGATTGACACATTACGCGTGCCTTGTCTACCAAAACTCTTGCATCTGCCGTCAATCCTATCCTCTCACTCAATTAATTCCTGTTAAAGCACACGCGTATACCAGCAAATGCCAAGCACAAGTGATCATCCAATAAATGGATTTTCCTAATAGTTCTTGCTTCTTGAAGTTTTAAAACTGATTTCTTTTCCACGCCAAGGACCACTGAATCTTTTCCACGAACTCCCACCTTGACCAATTAAGCCGAATTAAGAGTTTTACCACGCAGGTTCCCTTCTTGACGGCCTCCAAGGCATATTCGACTTGGAATAAATGTCCATCAGGGGAAAACACAGTCAAAGCACGATCATAGGACATGTTTGTGGAAGGAATGCTAGTTTACAGTTGACCTCCCGAACCCACGTGCTCAAGCCTTCGTGACTACCTCTCTCTGAATTTTTTTCGGTTTTTTTGTTTTTACCACACAAAGACCATCAAAACCGTAGGAGTTTCTGGCAATACCGTAAATAGGTGTTCAGGTAACGCCTTTCTCATATCTCTTACACACTCAAGTAGAATGCAAATTTTTGTCAAGACTTTAACGGGAAAGACTATAACGTTGGAGGTGGAGTCTTCGGACACTATCGACAATGTTAAGCAAAAAATCCAAGATAAAGAAGGAATTCCTCCCGATCAGCAGCGTCTAATTTTTGCAGGAAAGCAATTGGAGGATGGAAGAACTCTCTCCGATTACAACATCCAAAAAGAGTCTACTCTGCATTTGGTATTGCGTCTTCGTGGAGGAGCAAAAAAGCGCAAGAAGAAGACTTACACTACGCCCAAGAAGATCAAGCATAAGCACAAGAAAGTCAAGTTGGCCGTCTTGAAATTCTATCAAGTCGATGATAGCGGCAAGATCACTCGACTCCGCCGCGAATGTCCCAACGATGATTGCGGTGCTGGTAAATTTCTCCCTCTACTTCTCCCCTTCTCACACTTCTTAGGCGTGTTTATGTCTCTTCATGAGGATCGTCAGTATTGCGGCAAATGTGGCCTGACCTATGTGTTCAACAAGGGCGAGACTGCTTAAAATTTACTAATAAATAAACAAACGCGCAACAAATTTCGTTTTATTTGTTTCTTCCTTCTATAGCACGTGATCTGCTCAAAATGACAACTTTGGCCCAGCAGTTGAAAAAAACTGCAGTTGTACGACAGCGTGCCACTGACAAGATCGTCTCTTCGCTCCTTTATGACGGAAAAAATGCTTCCGCTCAAGAAATGAGCGATGTCTTGTCAAAAGGTGCTGCTGGACTGAAGCAGTTGAAATTAGGTTCCAAAAAATTCAATCGATACCAATCAGCTCTCTTTTCGCAAAGTTGTTTAGACCTGGATAGAATGACCATGGTAGCTACTTTTCAATTGCTAAACATAACCCCATGTGAATGTGTAGTCACCTTCTGATGAAGTGCAATTGAGAAAAACTTTGGATGATTTTTTCTTGGATACTTGTGCTTTTTTCCTTGACCCCAACTTTGTCGTAGCTTTAGAATGGCTAATAAGGAAATTTCGGTACTTGAACCACGATATTAGTCGATGATTAACTGTGGTGGATTAGTGTTAATGACCTAAACACTTCTACCCTTCTTTACTCTTATCTCCCTTTTCACGAAACCACGTTGTTTGCAAAACTGGCATCACTCCTGGACTTGACGTAGCCTTTTCCCTTTAACCATGACACTAATTTCAGTGAAGTCAAATACCCGAGTGGAAGTTTCTGAAAGAATTTAGGAATCCGTTAAGACCTATAAACCGTACCCGACTAGTCTCTGTTTGTTTGGGCAACTTTGACTTGTTCAAAAAGATTCAAGATTTTATTATTCACATAAACGGTGTAAATCCTGTTGCTGCGTCGCTTCATTATACGTTTTTTGCTGCTACTGCTGTGGCTTTCATGAAAACCATTCAGTATATCTCCGAGTCTTTTCTTACTACAAATCTTACTTATTTGTTGAAGGCATTAAATGATGAGTCTTGTGGTGAATTTCGTGTATGCTTCTTTCTGTCTTGTAATGTTAAATTTGACCCTTTTTGTTAGTGTTCTGGTTTGATAATTTTGGGCCAATTGTTGGGTAAAGCACAATTGTCAGAAGCAGTGAACCTTGCTTTGATTAAATCTTTGTTAAATTGCAAGGAAGCAGATAAAGCTCACGTCTTGGCTTCCTTGCTTGTGATAATCCGCGTATACCAAACTCAGTCGAACTTGCCAATAATGGATACGAAAATGGTTGTCAAGTTGGTTGAATTACCGTACGTTGTTCTTCCTCTCTTTTTATTTATCCATTTTTTAGTGGAGTCCTTAAAGAACATTTGGGCTTTATTATAAGAAATTATGAATCGGACATGTTTTTTACGATGTTTTTAAAAGTCCTCTTAATTGCTAGCTTTAAATCCGATGATTTATCCCCAAAGCTACTTGATGTTTTTTCAAAAATACCGCTTACTGAAGTTCATCTGGAACTTATTTTTAATACCATGAATTCTGAAGAGCTAAAAGACGAACTAAAAAAGAAGCACTCATTACTGAAGGATATGTTGAAGATTTTACAAAAGAAATATCCACTTTTCCTTATTAAATTACTTAACGATGAAGTAAGTCATTTGAATTCAACTAGCTTAATAACCCCCTTCAAAAGAACGTTTTGACCTTAATCAGAGAAGCAATCCGTAAAAGTCTCAAGGTAATTCATGTTCCTCTTTCTTGATGGCTTTTTAGGGGACTTTATTCGAAGTCAAGGAAAATTCAGAACTTCCTCTCTTTTTGGGCTTGAATGATTACAACAGTTCAGTGAGGCTTAATGCTGTCAAAAGCCTGGGTGACTGTATTAGTAAAAAGCTAGATGATGGAGAACATATCGACCAGATGGAATTGGAATTTACCAAAAATGCCTTACTTGACCGTTTAGTCGATGATGATGAAGCCGTCGTCAGTGAAGTTCTTACCTTTAGTTCCATTCTCAAATTGGCTGAACCTGACCAATTGATACAAAATCTGCGTGAAGTCTCTCAAAAGTTCCCTAATTTGAAACAAACTCTTGCTTTGACTTGTATCAAAGAATTCAGCGATATTGATCTCAACTTGGCTAATGATTTATGCGATATAGTTTTTGATAATTTGCTACATACTGACGAGGTTTTTTTTAGCCTTCCCTTTGTACTAACCATGGTGTTGGTTTTAGACTGTTGATTTTCTCAAAAAAATTATTCTCATGTCAGAAGGAACTTTCAATAATGGTAATCATATATTGAAAGGGATACACTCTTTGAAAACCACCTTGTTTAATCCATCTCAAGCGAAGAAATTTAATGAAAAACTACTGGAACTCATGTGCTTGAATTTAAAGGATATATCCACCTTTTTGCCAAATATCATCAAGCGGATTGAATCAAAGGAATATCCTTTGGAGGGAAGAATACTTGCCATCAATCTATTCTGCAAGGTTGCAAGTGTGGGCTCTGCAATTAGTAAGTTAAACTTTCAACTCTAGCTGATTGAAGCATCATTCTAGCCAAAGAAACCTTTATTGCTTGGCGAGATCAACTCTTGAAAGCTTTGGAAGGCACTCTCTCAGAAACAATTGATTATTTCCAGCATTCTGCAAAGCCCAAAGTTCAAGCAAAAATGCAGAGTATAATTCTGGAAAAAGTTTACAAAAATGAACTTAAATCCGCCTTTGTTTATTCTTGGAGTCTTGCCCTGATCAACATGCTCAATCTTTCTCAAATGTTTTGTGAACCTGCTCTATGGTTGGTCATCCCAGAGGAAGATCATAATGTCACCTATTTTGTTCGTTGTTTTCGTTTATTGAAAGATTCACCATTTGTCCCCGATTCAGCGTATCTAAAAACAATCGAATTTATTAACATTCCTTTCCTGGCACATGTATGGAATCGCCAAGGTGAGTTTTTCCCCCCTGTTGTATCAAGACTAATTCTGGCAAAAAAAAAGATTCGAAGGATGCATTAAAAGCTTATGCATTGGAATATGCCCTAAACCTTTCCAAGGATAGCATAACTGAACCTAGTGTCTTGTTATTAATGCTTCCTTGGATCCTTACAGCAATTTACAATGGATCATCGGTAACTTTTTCCTTAAGGATTCTTTGATTACCCCGCCTATAGTTGGTGGTAAAACTGGCAACTGATTGCATAAACTTGTTGCGTAGTCATGGCACTTCATTTGCCTTGTACAAGCTCTCTTCATTTGCTCCCTTGATTTATCATAGTAAGGTTCCAAACTTGATTAATGTTTATGACCAATGTGCAGGGCCTACGACTATCCCCCAGGATTTTGCCTTTAAGGATTTTATCGAAAATTTGGCAGAATCAATGAATAAAAATGCCGAGACTCCACCAAGATTGGATGATTTTCTAAAAAAGTTTTTTGTCGAAGAACCTGATAAGAAGAAACTTTTGTAAGCGTTTTCTTATTATCTAATTTCTGTCATTATAGAGCTTACAGACAAGTGTTGTATTTCTTCTTTGAATCTATTCAAGGCTCAGACCTGAATGAACGACAATCAAAGCTACTGAGGATTTTGGAACCAGTTTCATCTAGAAGAAAGTTATTCACGTTGATTAACATTCTAGAAAAGTCCTGTGATAATATGGAACTTTTTGTTGGGA
This sequence comes from Zoophagus insidians, assembly GCA_004114325.1. Lineage (NCBI taxonomy): Eukaryota > Fungi > Zoopagomycota > Zoopagomycetes > Zoopagales > Zoopagaceae > Zoophagus > Zoophagus insidians. The sequence continues at coordinate 18,412 of QZWR01000128.1, forward strand.
CTAAAAACTTTTCCACCATTATTCAACATTTCATAGATAGTTTGGACGAGGAGATAGCAAAGGATTCTGATACCAGAGACATCAGCATAATTTGCAAATTGTTACGCTCCAGCAAAATATTGGGGCAGAAAAAGAGATTTGACTTTGTTGTTTCGTTGGTGACCAAGCTGCATAATAGTAAACACTTTAGTGCCCTTTCTGTGCCCAAGCAAAAATTATTCTTGGAGGTCATATTTACCTTCCAAGAAGAAAATGATTTGGTAATATTTTGGAATTCAGGTGTTTATAACCAGTAACGATAGGCGAGTTATAAGAAATTGTTGGAATTGCTTCAACATACTGGAGTGGATTCTGCTGCCTTAATTCAAATCATTGCAGATATAGTCTTGAGTATGGGATTTGGTAATCATAATTATGAAAGAACAAAGAAGTTGCGAACCTCATCAGGGTAAGGTTAAGATTTTAGGGGTGATTTAAAGTTTTAGTGAACATAATACGGAAACCAAGGAAAAACCTTTGCTTAAACTGCTTATGGTTACAGAATTTATTTCTACCCCCCTCGTTATGAGCAAGATTCGGAATTTTCAAGAGTTTCTGGGGCCTTTATTTGAAGTTTTTGCTATTACCTATCATGACGAGCAATTGGGCCTCCCTGTACTATCTCTGGAGTATTTCCGACAAGTTCTTCTGGCAACTTTGGTAAAGATTATGGACCATATCAAGAAAAAAAAACTGGAAGTCAACCAAAACCTGATTCGCGCGGATATGGTAATCACTTGCATTCGAAGTAAGCGTTTTTAAGCTCAGAACTTCTTACCGCCTTTAATTTAGCTTCCAAGAATCGACAAACTCATCATCAAGCGTTAAACGCTATTTCTGGAATTACTGAACTGGCACCCGAGTTGGTGCTTCCCAGCATGATGCCGCTATTTACCTTTATGGGTAGTGAATTGAATCACCATGATGATGAATTTAGCTTCAACACTATGACCCAAGTAAATCCTTACAAACTATTGATTTTGACCATTTGACACTGTGGGGGTAGACTTTGAAGAATATCATCAATGTATTGAAAAAACAAGTCGATGAAGATTTGGTTACACAAAATCCCCATTTACTAGCAGTGTCCCAAGGTCTTATTGATGCCTTCTTTCACATTCCTCCGCATAGACTACAATTGTAAGCTTTCTCAACGATTCTTGAGTGAGGGGGTTAATATTGAATGGACTAGTTTATATGAAACCTTGGTGAATCAAATGGGCGAACAAAAGTATTTGGTCAATGTATTGGCACAGTTGTTGTCTAAATCTGTTGGAAAATACGGAGAAAGTGGGAATAGATATGAATCAATTCATTCCTTTATAATTAGCTTTTGCAACAACTGTTTTAGCCCAGATAATGTATTGAATGTAAGTATCCTTTAAACGTGATCACGACTAAACAATGAATAGGCTGTTGGAATGCTGTTGAATGAATTATCAACAATGCCAAATGAGATCGATAACAGTCAAGAAACACCAGAATCGTTGTCTAAATATTTCAATTCTAGGTATTCATGCTTTCGAACTATCAAGTTTCTAATGGGAGGATGTTTCAAAGAGGGCATACAAGCAAAGAACTAAGAATGTACAAAATTTCATTGGTTAAAGTATTCAATAAGTTGGTGTCAAACGATGCTTTTGTTGAGAATGCCAAGAAATTCACGACCAAGCCAACCTCACTCGAGCATTTAGATATAGCGGTTAAGCAAGTATTTGAAGCATTGATTGATATAACATTAAACTCACCAACCAAAAAAAATGCCTTTGTCAAAAGTATTTTCTTGCCCTTTTGGGTTAACGCTTCATGGATGCGTAGGTTTAATCGCCGTTACTTATGAAATGTTGGAAAAGGTCACCATGTTAACCTCATTTCCCTATATGGCCAAGATACTAATGCAATTAATGCACAGTTCCAAGCTGATTGTAAGTTTTGGTCAATAATGATAAACTTGATGATGTTATAGTACTGTCGCAAGGCTTTACAGTTACTTAACAAGCGCATGGAAGAGCTTACAATGATAAGTTCAGATGAAGTGAGCCTTTGCGCCAATTTACCAAGGGAACTGACCAAATTGATTGAGGAGAAACACGAAGTTTCTAACCCTGAAATTCCGTTGATTCGACAATCAGCAATGATTCTTTTGGCCCAATGCTTGAGGTTATGGCCATACAAGAACCAGTTCCTAAAGTGTATACCGGCACTGTTAAACTCGTTGCAAACAGAGAAGCTAGAAGTAGCTGCCACGAGTTTAATTTGCATGGCCGTTTATATTCACGAGTTTGAACTTGAATTTTCGCCATATCTACCCCGGGTAATGAAAGCAATGTTTCAGCGTTTAGAACAAGTTTTTGGTTCTAAGCAAAAGGTGGAATCAGTCGCAATTGTCTACCTGATGAGTTGTCTGGGCTTGTTTAAAGAATTGGTGGATGAGCTTGGCCCCTTTTTAAGTCCATACTTATTGAGACTGAATACCATATTGTTTAAATCAAAGCTGCGAGAGTTGGAAAATGAAGAAGTGGAAACAAAGTTGAATGATTTGGCCCGGTTCTTGGCGAAGGAAGTGCCATGTCGTTTGTCCCTTCCGGCATGTTTTGATTATTACTCTGCCCTCACTAAAAACCCATTTTCATTGAATGTATGTTTTTTTTCACCGTGAGGGACGTTATATTTATTTATTTTAGAGAATGAATGCTTTTGCATCTTTCATAACTGAAATTATTGAAAATATGCCAAAGGATTCCATTGGTCCGGTAAAAAAAGGATTGGGACGTTTCTACGCTACTTTAATGCAGATAAGAACTGTGCCATTATGGAGTGATAATCAATCAGTAATAAATTTGCCAAGAGAATTGTGATTGATTGGGCATGGCTTTTTAGGACTTGAACGAAGTTGAAGATTTATACTTTGAAGGATTTATCAAGTTGGTGATGAAGTTGAACGAGAGCACGTTTCAACCATTGTTTACTAAACTGTTGAATGAGTGTTTTTCATCCGAAATGCTTTCTGCCATACCGGATTCCGAGGAAGGGGCGAAAAACATAAAGTATAAACAACTGACATTCTTGCGGCTATTTATAAAGCTGAACGATGCGCTAAAGGATATAATGACACCTTATATTGGATATTTCTTGGAGGATGCGCTAAAAATATTGCAAGAAGTAGAATTGGAAAACGGAGATGAACGAGAATTAAACATGATGCTTTGGGAGGCGGTGATTGATAGCTTTACTGGGTCATTTCAACACGACAATGAGAAGGTGGCTTATTGGAATGAGATCAGTTTTAACCGTGTCTATCAACCTTTGGTGCAACAATTGGAGCTATTGAAAGATGTCTCGGCGGAAGAGGCCAAATCTATGCTCTATGAGCATCTAGTTCCTTGCTTGGGATACCTGGCTGTGGCGGCAGGAAAGGACACTTTATGGAAGCCATTAAGTCAGCAAGTATTGATGCTTACACGATCTTCCGAGCCTGTTGTAAGACTGGGGGCGATTGCGGTGTTGGAAGAGTTTTATCGTAGAGTCAAGGAACCATATCTTTCAATGTTGCCAGAATCTATTCCATTTATAGCGGAATTATTGGAAGGTAATTTAATTTATAGGGAGTGTCGGGATATTCACATTCTGGGTGGTTAGATGAAGATGGAAAGGTGGAACAAGCAGTTCAAAGGTTGAACGGTGTGATTGAGTCATTTTTGGGTGAATCGATTCAAAAATACTTTGAATAAAATCATGTCACTTTGTGTGCATGTGTGGAAAGTCTCAAACTTTATTTCGAATTTACGCTGTTTCTGTTGTTGGTAAAAGAGAAGCTTAGATACTGTTAGAATCACTGCGGTGATGCGAACCAATTTTATTATCCTTTGGATCGGGGACAGTTCCAGCAAGTACCAAGGGAACGCACAAGAGTAGCAGGAAAAGTGGTTTCATTCTTGTTGATTTTGGCAATTTTTGAGGAGAAAGGTGTGAGAATGGATTTTCACATGACCCGAGAATATTCTAAAATACGATGACAAAGTTTACCACTTCACAAATTGCAATATCTTCCTTGTGAACAAGCCTATATATATGGGCTTACCAATAATAAATCATGAACTCCATACACTGAACATCAAGCTTAGTCAGCAACGATTGACCGAAAGCGGTAAAAAAATAACGTAAATTCTAGCCATAAAACCAAAATGTATAAATAAGAAGGGTTGATTCAAAAGTCTTGGCAATGGGAATATGCTCTCCATCAATAACATTGGGAAGAATTTGGGAACTACTGGAGTAGTTCTGGGTTGGTCTATGTTTGCTGGGACTCACTTGTTCCTCTCTCATCAACCCATTCGAAACCGTCTAAGAGAAAAGCTGGGAGCAGGACCTTTTGCAGGAATCTACTCTGTAGTAGCTCTAGCGACATTTATCCCCACCACTTATTTCTACTTTAAGCACGGAAAAGGCTTAGGAAAAAGGGTTCTCCCTGCCAATCGATTGACTCAATTTGCTGGAAATGCCCTGAAATACAGTGCAGTGATCTTTTTCGGTGCAGTTTTAGCATCACCTCCTCCACCCATCAAGCCAGACGCCCCGTCTGATCCAGCAAAAGAAGGAGAGGTGTTGGAGCCGCAAGGCATTCAACGAGTTACTCGCCATTCATTATTTTTCAGCTTGGCGTTGTTAGGCATGGGAAATATCCTAACTCGAGGCTTTTATGGCGATGTGTTGTATTGGAGTGGATTTCCCATCTTTTGGCTCATTGGTTCCTGGCACCAGGACCAGAGATACCGTAAAACACTTCCCAAATCGTACTTTGAACAAACCAGCCTTTTCCCATTTGTGAGTATTCTCTTGGGAAGAACTTCTGGTAAGAAAGCCGTTGAGGAGTTGAACAAGCCAACCATGGTGGCGTCGGCTGTTGTTCCCTTCTTTTTGTTTTAGGGTCAGCTTATTTGTACATAAACTTTCTCGTTCTTTTTTACAACAATGGTTTGCAGGTTGGTCTCTTTAGTTTGACCTCTTTTTATCACTCCACAGAACTTATCGATGGTTAAACGCAGATAATACCGCTTCCTTGGCTGCCTTGAAGACCAAGCTTCTTGGTACAACCGGAGCGGATACCTTTTCACGCTGGACGGCTACGGGAAGGATTTATAAACGGGTGACTCTCTCGTCCAGTTTATCGGATGAACCCATCTCCAGTGAGGGCAAGAAAAAAACCCTAATAGTCATTAGCACCTCGGATCAACCCGAGAGTGCTTGGCTTAGCTCAGGCTTGGGAGAACAGGTTTGCGCAAGAATGAGCTCCAATTTTCTTCAAATGTTGAACAAGATGAAGAATGTCTGGAGTCAACGACAGCTTTACCAAATAGAGGTTTGCTGTTAATAAGAGCTGAAGGAATGTTAGAAAAGTAGGGATGGAAATGTCTTACCAAGGATTTGGTAATAAGAGCAGGAAACATCACAGTTGGGCAGAGCTTCAAAGGAGTTCTATTACAGGTTTCTTCTCCTTCTTTTGAGTTTATGCAAAAGTGAAAAGATTGTTTATTTACCCTGGTCGACTCAACCGTTGGATAGTGGAATTGGTACAGAAATGTTGTTGGAATTGGCAGAAATGTTGACAGGTCCAGAGGCAGAACTGGTAGCATCTACTGCTCTTGCTGAGGCTACACTGGGTGAACTGAGAGAGGACAAGTTTATGGAAGGAATTCAAATAGCTTCAACATTGGGACAATTATCCTCATTAGCAACAACTAAAACAGTGATAAATAAATAATTGAAGAAAGAAATTAAGGGGAGAAAAAATAAAAGGATTTCATTAGCATGAGAAAGTGTTGATTAGGGCGACTTTGCCTCATCTGAGCAGCCTTTGAGGTTATTGAAAAACTTGGCAATTCGAAGTCCCGATTTGATTATTTGGTTTTCAATGATTGGAATGGCATCGCGGTAGTATGCACCAGAGAAATCCTGACTGCTGTCCCTGTCAAAGGCGGGCCACACTGCCTTACAGTTGATGGCATTGCTATCAGCAGACCAACTCATTACACAGTCTTTCATGGCTTCGGCATTGGTGTAATCCACGTTGTCCAAGCAGGCACTCAGCTTTGGATCATTAAGCTGAGTAGATTTGGCGTAAAGATAATCCAGGTATTTGTTGAAAGTACCCTTGAAATCTTCCTTCAATCGTTTGGTGATCATATCTCCGTCCCAAATGGCGTGTAAACGAGATTTCTTTTTGCCAAACCTCACGCTGACATTGTTTCCTCCTCGTTCTCTCTCGCAAGTATGCAGGGGTTGAGCTAGATCACCAATAAAATGCACAATAAATTTGGCCGCATCTGCGCGATCTCCCACATTGTTGGTGCAAGTTGCTACTTGATTGCTGAACCGAGCAATACCTCCAACAACGCAGTTGCCATCAGGACAATCTCTTTCGTAATCGATGTTGCATTCTGAAGGCGGATTGTCTTTAGCGTCAATATAGTGCATTTCCTTGGTGTAAGAATACTCCTTGGTATTCTTTACTTCATCAGCCCAGCTTGCTAAATCACCAAGAGATTCATCAGAAAGAAGAAAACTCTCCAGATTTTTCTGGGCATCGGCTGTCAACATTTTTGTAGCCAAAGCTCCAGTAAGTTGATGGCCTACTGCACCCCAGGCGTGGATGCCATTAAAAAGGTTAAGAATAGTGAGGAAGACTAGAGATTTGATCATTTCGACTGATGCTAAACTACTACTACTACTACTACTAAAAGGTTGCTAAATAAAAAGACGGGTAAATGGGCGTAAATCGGACGTAAAGGAAGGGAGTTGAGATTCGTGAGTGGGGAAAAGTGAGTTGATCTGGAAAAAATTGGTTGTTGTGAGATTTGTGGGGGTTTTTGAGATTTAACATCAGGCGATTTTATTTTCCCACCTTGCACGTGAAAAGTTTCACATACCATTACTTTGTCTATTATTCTCAGTAATGCCGTAAACATGGCGGTTTTTGCGGGGCACACTGCGTAACAAACAAAGCATCCCCCAATGCTTAACTTACGTTGTGCCCTGGAGAACATTCTAGTGAGAATTCAATAAAGTCCATTCATTTCTGTGACCAGTTTCTTACTGTCGAATTACCCTTGTCAAAAAAAAGGAAAGTTAACAAAAGTGTGAGAGGCAAAAGAAGCGAAATTCTTTGTTGAATTAGCAATAGAATGGCATTTCCAGTGGCCACCTCGAATAATGTCAAAATTTACACTGTATCTGGTTCAAACCTCAGTCGGGCCATTCCAGACTGGTTGGCCAAGAAACGTCGTAAATCTCTAAAGAACGACTTGGGTATTATCTTTTCCCCCTTTAGTATAATATGCTGGGACAGAATGGCGACATCGAGTTGAACTGATTCAAGATTTCGATTTCCCTGAAGCTTCCCTCCGCATCAAAAACACACCTGATGGCAATTTCTGCCTAGCTACGGGTGTTTATAAACCTCAAATTCGAGTTTACGATTATGCTGAAATGTCCATGAAATTTGAACGCCACACCGATGCGGAAAATGTTAATTTTGTGGTACTCACGCATTTGTTCATCCTGGCTAATAATATTTGTTCGTAGCTTTTATCGGATGATTGGACAAAGTCTGTACACTTGCAGAATGACCGTTCTATAGAGTTCCATGCTCAGGGTGGAATCCATTACAAAACTCGCATTCCAAAGGTACTCTTCTACTCTCCCCGTAAAGGTGTTGAATGCATGTTAGTTTGGAAGAGATTTAGCTTATCATTTTCCAAGTTGTGATTTATTTCTCGCTGCTTCAGGATCCGAGGTTTATCGCTTGAACCTTTCTCGCGGTCAATTTATGACCCCTGTGGCATCAGATTCCGTCGATGGTGTTAATTGTATCAGCATCAATCCTGCTCATCAGCTAATAACTATGGGAACAATGGACGGAACAATCGAGTTTGTCGATCCAAGATCCAGAGAAATTATCGCCAGAGCTTCTGTTCGTTCCCTCAATGGTAATGATGGGGCTCAAGTCACTGCCATTGCTAGTAGAGATGATGGCTTGGGCTTGGCTGTTGGAACGAGTGAAGGGAAAGTCTTGTTATGGGATTTGAGAGAAAGAGCTCCCTGGCTCGTCAAGGACCATTATTATGACTTGCCAATTAAGCGAGTATTGTGGCATCAAAGTAAAGGAGATGGAGATACCATAGAAAGAGTAATGAGTGTGGATTCAAAAGTTGTTAGGATTTGGAATCCTGAAACGGTATATTTTGTTTTTGGTCTTATCACTGCGTTATAACATCGTAGGGAAATGTCTTTGCCTCTGTAGAAGCTCCTGCTGATATTAACGATGTTTGTGCAGTTCCAGGATCCGGCTTAATTTATGTGGCAAATGAAGGCATTCAAATTCAAACCTACTATCTTCCCAGTCTGGGACCTGCACCAAGGTGGTGTGCATTTCTGGATAATCTTACTGAGGAGTTGGAGGAGAATCCAAGAGAACAGGTTTACGATGATTATCGCTTTGTAACGCGGAAAGAGTTGGAAAGGTATTTTCTTCCCATTGACAACTTTTCACCACTCACACCGTTCTTATTACAATTAGCTTGGGCTTGGATCATTTGATAGGAACAAACCTTTTAAAAGCTTCCATGCATGGGTTTTTCATGGATCATCGATTATACGAGCGAGCAAGATTGATTGCTGAACCCTTTGCCTATGAGGAGTACCGAAAGAAGATGATCCAAGAAAAGTTGGAAAAGAAACGAGAAGCTCGCATCAGAGTCCGTTCAACCCTGCCCAAGGTTAATAAGGAGTTTGCTCAAAGTTTAATCTCGAGGATTGAAAATGTGGAAGAAACTAAGCGTGGAAAGAAGAATATTGCTGCAGTAATTCTTTACTCCAAATGCCCTCTCGCTTAATGGAATTTTAGGCCAGTAGTGTCTTGAAGGATGAACGCTTTGCCACGATGTTTGAAGATCCGGAATATCAAGTCGATGCCAAATCCAATGAATTCAAGTTGTTACATCCCACGTTAAACACCTCTGTTGCTGCGGTATGCTTCCCTGGTTATCATAGCATTAATCTATTATACTAGCCCAACCAAAGTTCTTATCGAGTCATTGAATCTGATGTTTCCGACGTGTCTGGTGAAGATGATGCTGAGGATGAAGACGGTGTAAAAGATTTACAAGTACAAGAATTCCTTAAAGAGGGTGCTAAAAAGGCGGCCATTTCATCGGATAGTAACAGTAGCAGTTCAGAAGATGAAGGTAATCGATTTCTAACATTGGTAAATTAATGTTGAGTTTTAGGAGGGAGAGTTCAATCCAAACGCAAATTTAGCAAACCCTTCCGTATGACCAAGAACAAGAAGCGTCCTCAGTTACCCCCCTCTTCTAGTGGTGCCACTGGGGCTGCTGCCAAACAAACTTTTGGCGAAAGGTTACAGCAAAGGTCATCGCCAGCAGTGACACAAAAGACGCCAAGCAAGACGTTTAAAAAGCGATTTACGCCTAGAAATGCTCGTCCCAGCACGCGATGAGAATAAATTTTATTGTAAATCTGGAAATAATGATTTTTCCCCTACTCGATTAACCAACAGCCTCCAATCCTCCATGACCAAGGATTTTTGAGCATGTTGAAAAGATCTATGGGTCCTTTCAATGCCAATTCTATCCAACAATAACGCCGATTTTTCCGGCATTACTGGTTGTAATAGGATCCCGGCTATACGTAAAGCATTGATGGCTTGATAAATAATCCGGGTTTTTTCTTGCTCGTTGGTGATTTTCCATGGTTCTTTCTCACTTAGGTAGACATTGATCCTGGTCACTAAGTTGGAAATCTCGTTCAAACTAAGCCCCACTTCACCCTTTTTCATCCAGGACAAGGTTTGATCTTTTTCTGCATTAGTTCTTATTCTTTATGGAGGAGGAGTTACCAGCAGTCTTTAAAGAGTCTTCCTCCAAACCATCCATCTTGACCTTCACCATAGAAGGATGAAGAGTAGGCCAAAGCTTCTGGGAGGTAATTCTTGAAACCAAGTTACCCAGTTGTCCCTTCAAATTCTTGTTATAACTCAACAACATTTTAGTTGCTGAAAAATCATGATCATTGCTTATTCCGCCCTCTTTACAAAGCACATAGCGGATATGATCTACATGACCTAGTAGAAGCATTAATTGGCCAGGATCATACACATTTCCTAAACTCTTGGACATTTTCTGATGCTCAATGGTCCAATGCGCATGAGCCAATATTTGTCGTGGTAATTCCAACCCAGCAGCCATTAGGAATGCTGGCCAATAAACCGCATGGAATCTGCAAGGCCATCAGGGTTAACATAACAGGGGAAATCACTCGCTTTAAAATATCCTTTCCAATGACGTGTAAATCAGCGGGCCAAATAACTTGTCCCTGATGCGGATAACCAATGGCCGAGAGATAGCAAGTTAGTGCGTCCAACCAGACATAAATGGTATGACTAGCATCGCCAGGAACGGGAATTCCCCATTCCAAACGAGAAGTGGGCCTAGAAACGGACAAATCTGGCAAGGCTGACTGTTGCAAGTACATCCGGACTTCATTGTGTCTAGAAGAAGGAAGTATTACCGCTAGAGAGGCGGTGATGTAGGAATAGATGCTTTAAAGTGGTCAAACCTTTTTCGTTTCCTGTATCTTCCAGCCAAGACAACAATTTTTCACGAAATTCCGAAAGTTTAAACTTGTAATTCTCTTCACGACTCCATTCAACGGCTCTCCCTGTCTCCATGGAAACCTAAACTGCATGGTAGGTGTAACTGCGATGAAAATACCATGATTGAATTTCCAGTTGTTGGATCCTTGCTAGGTTCCACTTGAGCATCGGTGTAAAAGGTTTCATCTGCAACAGAATACCATCCTTCATGCCAACCCTTGTAGATATAACCATTTTTCACTAATACGCGCTTCCAAACATTATCTCCTATCAATGGAGAAATACCCAGAATTCTTGTGCTGCTTCAATGTGCCTCGCTGAAGTTGTGCGCAAGAAACAAGCATAATCCACGCCCAGTATATCAACTAAATCCTGTAATTGTTTATAAGCAAAGGTTGGTAAGAAAAAGACATGCTTGGAATTTCCGACTATTATCATTGCAGAATTCTTGATAGGTCCTTTGAGCCTTTTGGGCAGCTTGTTGTACCTACGTTCAGAGGGAGGTATAAACTTGGAATTAGTTGAGAGACCTTCAAGCCATGCTCATCAGTTCCGGTCATTAGTGTTGAATTGACGTTGAACAGTCTTTGCCAGCGACTTAAAACATCCGCCAAAACAACGGTGTAAGAATGACCCACATGTGGTGCTACTTTTTTCACAATTTCTCTTAAAAGTAAAAAATACCGGAATTTACGTAAAAGATTGGCGTAGTGACATAATAAAGGGATTTTTTTGGCAATGCAGCAAAGAGCCGTTTACAAGGACGAAACATAAACAGCAAGTTTATTCTTCCTTTTCTCCAATATATATTCCTTCCTGTACACAACTTGAATAAGGCCATATAAATGGAGTTTACCTGAGCTTGCCAAGAATTCGATCCATGTGGATCCCACTCGTCGAAGTAGGCACAAGCGACTTCCAAATGACCAGGAATGGGATGGCCAAACCTGTAGCCTGCTTCCGAGGTAAGGAAAGTATTGGTTTCGGTGTGCTTCAACCCAATCGGTTGTTCGCGTCTCCATTCAGCCTCACTCTCCTCACAGACAACTTCCCAATCGTCGTTGGAATCTCCAGGCTCGTTGTACCCTGAGACTTCTTGTTGTGAGGACAGGGGTGAAACGTGCAGATGTGAATGTAGCAACTTTCCAGAAGTATTATGTAGTAACCTTATAGTGCTTCCACATTTGATGGGTTGTCCCCTAATACATCCATCTCTCTTATGCACAAACCAGTAAGATTCGATGGAATCGTTGTCAGGATAAGCTGTCACAGATTGCTGACGACTTCCCGTTCCTACATTAGCAACATGATTAAATCCTCTCCCCCAATTATATACCATAGTTGATTTCTTGAGAGTGAAGACGATATCCAGTCAAAGTGTGGGATAGCTTCAAGGTGCTGCCACAAGTAACCTTTTCAAATCCTTCCTCAATTTTAAGGACGTTTTGATGACAGACGACCAGACCAACTAGTAAGAAAAACCTCCAACACATTTGACTCGTACGGATATCACGTGAGCTCCTGGGGATAATGGAAAAGAAGGGAAAAGAATATGTGGAATTTGACCTTTCCAACTTGAAGGATTCCAAAGGTGGATATCTGGTGGGAGATGCCAATCCATCGATTCAACAGAACCTCAAAGAAGAATGGCAAAGGCGTAGACGGATTGAACAGGCGAAAGAATACGATGAAAGGTTAAAGAGTAAGTTACTTTGCAGCATTAGCTAAATATAGCAGGAAAACGACCCTTGATGGAAGCATCCTGTAAAGAATGCTCCAGCCCTGACCTCTCAATGGAGATATTTAGTGCCTTCAACGTGGCAGTTTGTCTTGAATGTAAGAAAAAGTATCCAGAAAAGTACAGTTTGTTGACCAAATCCGAGGTTAAAGAGGTGAATCACCTAATAATAACTAATAACACAACGATAGGATTATTTATTGACAGAGAGTAATCAAAACACTTGATGATTTAGACTAATCTTGCCACTACTCAAGGTGAACTCAAGGATACTGATGAAATGCCACGAATTCTCAAGCCTAATCCTCACAAAGCAACATACCACAACATGATGTTGTTTCTACGATGCCAAGTAAGTTTAGCGGGTAGGGAGATGTTGAAGGAAAGGTTGAGGAATTTGCTTATAAAAAATGGGGCGGACCAGAAGAATTAGACCAGGAATTTGAAAGAAGACAAGAAAGGAAAAAGTTGAATGTAGAAGAAAAATTAAAGGCAAAATTATTAGGTGATTAATTATTGCAAGAGAAGGAGAGAATTGATTGGGAGGAAATAAGATTTACGACGAAGGACTAGAAGTACAAAATCGTTAGTGAAAAATATTGAGGAGAGCAGAAGGCCACATGTCCATAATTTCGAGAAGCAGGGGGAAGACGGGCAAAGTCAGTGTTCGCAGTGCGGCCTGGTGGTAAATTTAGAGGAGATATGACCCAAAGGGTGACCTCCTTCTCTCTCCCGTTTGTGAGGACCTGTGCTGTGTGTCATAACAAAAATGAAGAAATTTTCAGAGAATACCTCTCCTCCCAAAGCTTTTACTCCCTCCGCCTTTAAATTTGACCCCGATAGCGTCCCAAAACCTTCTCTGAGCAATCAAGATCGATCAACTCAGCCTGGCAAAACAACCAACTTTTTTGGGCTTCCTCTCTGTCCAGTATTCTTTCCTTCCAGCGAGGAATTTAAAGATCCTTTTCGCTACATTGACAGTGTTCGTTTGGAGGGGGAAAAGTATGGCATAATCAAAATAGTGCCTCCTTCTGGCTGGATACCACCTATTTCCATATCCAGTGACGTAAGTGAGTGGGGATCTCGATTTATTAAGCTTTTCCTCTTAGTTTCGATTCAGAACTCGTTCTCAAACCTTAAACTCGATGGATGGCAGAACCAGAGCAAACTTGAATTATATGGAACGGTTGTACAAGTTTCATCGACAGCAGGGAAGTAGTATTCGTCACATTCCCACGCTTAACAAGAAACCCATCGATTTATTCATTCTCAGGAGTGAAGTTGCTACTCGTGGTGGATATCACAAGGTATTCTCTCTCTCTCTCTCTCCCTAATTAATTCACACGCTCGCGCACAGTGTACAAATGAAAAACAGTGGGCTGTCATTGGTCGTTTATTAAAGTTAAATGGGAAAACTTGCACTTCTCTTAGTCATTCCTTACGAATGGCTTATGAAAGAGTTTTGTTGCCTTTTGAGCTTTACCTAGCAAGCATAGGAGAAAACTCCGCTGAACCTGCTAGTGCTTTGACTGAGGCGGGCGTTGGATCCTTCATCAAAAGATATAAATCAAAGGCAAAACAGGAATATGAAGAAATTTCCTTCTCGGATGATAGTGAAGTGATGGAACGGGATGATGATGACAATGAGGAAGATGTAGATATAACCACGGAGCAAACACCCATCAACAGTAAACGCTCTCGCAGAAACGAAGATTCTACTGCTAGACCACGAAGAAAGGTTTCCAGAAGAAGAAGCTATAGTAACTATTCATTGTTAATTCTAGGCTAAAAGGGAATTCAGCGGAGTATAATTTAGATAGTGGTGATTCAGACTGTTCAGAAAAGAGCACAAACTTTAAGAATTTAACAGAAAAAGATAATCAGAAAAACCTAAAAACAGAGGTAACTCTTACCATTCCCAATTAATATGAAAGAAATATTCCTCAGAAGAGTGAAGTTTCACCAAGGGTACAAAGCAAGGAATGTCAAATGTGTGATGTTATGGATGATGATAACAAGTTTGTTATTTGTGAAGAATGTGAACGTGGTTTTCATATTTACTGTGTAAAGCCTGCTATTGAATATATGCCCAGAGGAGAATGGTTTTGCACCGAATGCGTTCTCACTGCAGGAGAAGATTTTGGCTTTGACGAAGGTGGTGAATATTGTCTTGGTGAGTTTCAGGCCAAGGCGAACAATTTCAAGAAATCCTATTTTCATGGGAAATGGACGCCACAGGATGCCATAGCGAGGAGAAATGGTGAAGATGTTCAAGTTGGCGAATTTCAAGTAGAAAAAGAATTTTGGAAGTTGATTACCTCTACTACTCAAGAAGTGGAAGTGGAATATGGTGCTGATTTACACGTCTCTAAGCATGGAAGGTTTTATTTATCATTACTTCATTTTAATAGCAATTTGAGGGTAGCTGCTTCCCGACTGCTCAAAACTTCCCATCGTCAGAATATGCAAATTCACCTTGGAATTTGAACGTCTTGCCCATCCTTTACCCTTCCCTCTTTACCTATATCAGCCGCAAAGGGATTTCAGGCATAATGATTCCTTGGTTGTATGTTGGCATGTGTTTTTCGACATTTTGCTGGCATAACGAGGATCATTACACCTATTCGATAAACTATCTTCATTTTGGTGAGCCCAAGTGCTGGTATAGCGTACCTGGAAGTCATGCAGAAAAGTTTGAAAAAGTCATGAAGCAAGAAGTTCCCGAGCTCTTTGAAAAGCAACCTGATCTACTTTTCCATTTGGTAACGATGCTTAGTCCAAAGATTCTCGTTGAAAATGGCGTAAAAGTATGTTTGGCTCATCAAAGAGCAGGGGAATTTATCGTTACATTTCCTCAAGCTTATCACGCTGGTTATAATCAAGGAGTATTCCTAATTATCATTGGCTGAGGAATTAATATTCATTTAGTTTAACCTCGCTGAGGCTGTAAATTTTGCCACTCCAGACTGGTTGGAATATGGCTACCGGTGCATTTTACGTTATCAACAATTTAGCCGACCTCCTGTGTTTTCACATGAGGAGTTAATTTTTAGAGCATTCAGAGAGAATCGAGAATTGGCCACATATTCTTGGTTTTGCAAATCTTTGATTGACTTGCGAGATCGTGAATTAAAGGCGAGACAAATCGTTCGATCCCAAAACATGCTTATCCAAGAAAGATTGGTAATGTCCATGGTGATGGAAGATGTCTTGGATGATGATGAAAATGTGATCCTGGACGAAGTGGATGAGCAAGAAGAAGAGGGGAAGAATTGTAAAGTTTGTAAGACCTTGGTGTATCTATCGTGGATAGCTTCGAGTTGTTGTACAGAAGTGGTATGCTTGGAACACATGGATCAGGTATATTTCCCATAATTTCACTACTTGAGATGTCTAGTTGTGTTCTTGTCAGAAGGATTCTCTAATCTTAGCCAAGAGAGTGGAAGATGATGAGATTTATAGGTTAGTCGATAGCATTTTGCACAAGGCGAATTCCTCCATGTTACACACAACACCCCGCGACAATACTAGCAAGTCTAATTTGAAGATTAAACTTAAACTAGGTGAAGCTGGAATTCTTCGTGTGCCGGTGTCTAGCGTTCCCAAGCTAAAGTTGAAGATGAATTTAGTATCAAAGACGTTGGTTAAATGATGCGTGCTTGGTAGCTGTTGGGTGTTATGTCTGTTGTGCGGTGTGTAATACAATCTCTTTCTCTCTCATCTGTTTAGAAGATTCCGCGTAATCTAACCTGTATAAGGACATTAAAATCTAGAACATCTCGTGATCAAAATCGCCATTTCCATCATTAATAATGTTTCCTCATCCAATGGCCAACCTTTATTAGTATCAGAGTTTACAAATTAGGCTTGATTATAAATCATTAGCTGTTTATGGAAATATTCTACTCTATTTTTTGAAAAGGGCGCCATCAAATTCCATCCCGATCAGACCTTTTCGATAAGCTATATCTACAATTTCGCACAATTATCCATCGCCTATGTGCTCAGTAAAATGTGAGAGACTGTGATTATTAATATGGTGATTTATTTGACTTTCGGAAAATCAATGGAATCAGGTAAAGGGCCAATCACAAGGCTTTCCTGCTTCCATATTCAGCAGAAATGTTGAAGCGAGGAATTATCACATTTGAAGAAACTGTCCAAAAAAAGATTTATCATCTCTTTCGCCTGCAAAGTGAGGGTAACTCTTCTTACTTCCCCTCACTTCTTCCAATCACACACACACCGTCATCATCCCATTCACAAGTTCATCCACGGCAAATTACCATAATGGCTCTTCGGACTCGTCCCAAAATGAAATTAAACTTGGACCAATCCTTGCCAAACGAGGAATGTCCTGGGAAACCCGGCTCTAGCGGTGGTAGTGGTGGTGGAGGAAGTGCCAAGGGATTTTCCAAACCAGCCCTGGAAACAACCTCACCATTTGCGACATTTTCCAAAGTTGTGTATGTTGGTCGATTGTCAAAAATCAACTAATCGATGTAGTGATCCCTCAGGAAAACTGAATTTTTCGGGAAAAGCAGTATTATCCCAGTCTGGTGTAGAATTTTCCTCAGGTCTAGTATATAAAATCAAAATGTCCGATCTGGTTCTGGGTCCTGACTTGGGCCAAGGACACTATGGCACGGTAAAGAAGGTTATCCACTCACCCACAAGTACCAGGATGGCCATGAAGGAAATCCGACTTGAATTGGATGAGAAGAGATTATCGCAAATTCTGATGGAACTGGATGTGTTGCATCGAGCGAAAAGCCCTGAGATTGTGGAGTTTTATGGAGCCTTCTTCATCGAAAGTTGTGTATACTATTGTATGGAGTTTATGGATGTAGGAAGTCTTGACAAACTTTATTACAAATCCTTAAAAGGATTTCCAGAGCATGTGTTGTGCAAAGTTGCGTTTTCTGTAAGTTCCTTCGTATTATTGGAAGTACTGACGAGATCTTGCTTAGATGGTAAAAGGGTTAAAATTTTTAAAAGATAGCTTATCAGTAATGCATCGAGGTAATTCCTGTTTATTATGACCGTCAATCAATTAAGCCGGGGTAAAGATGTAAAACCCACTAATGTCCTAATCAACACCAAAGGAGAGATAAAGTTATGTGATTTTGGCGTATCTGGTCAGTTGATCCAGTCTATGGCAAATACGCACATTGGTTGTCAAAGTTACATGCCGGTATGTATTCGTTATTAATCCAAGTTGACCCCTTTCAGCCGGAACGAATAATGTCATCCAATTCTGGAGCTTACACAACGGCTTCTGACGTGTGGTCGTTGGGGATGTCCTTGTTGGAATGCGCACTTGGTCGATATCCTTACAGCAATGCTGACACCGTATTTGCTCAGTTGACTCAAATTATACAAGGAATAACTCCTGCCTTGCCGGAAGGATATTCGTTAGAAAGTCAGAGATTTATTAATTTATGGTATTCTTTTCTCTTCCTAATAATTAAACCCCCGCTCCACCAGTCTTAATCGAGATCCAAAGAAACGACCAGATTTTGGCGGATTGTTACAACATCCGTGGTTAGCCAATGCTTGTATAGATGACCAAGCATTCAAGATATGGCTTTATCAGGCCATGATTGAAAACCATTTGGAGCAAACCCCGGTACTGCAGCAGCCACAATAATCGTCGTATAAGCAACATCAGGTGATAGCGGAAGTGTCAAGTAGTATTGTAATAAAATGATCACATTTTGGTATTTTTTACAAAGCATGACTGATTTGATGAGGGGACCTGCATTAATCAAAAAGACCCCCATTCTTCACTAAACTTTACCACTCATTCCTTTCACTCTGTCCCGACTCCTTTCATTACCATCCTCCCATTCTACCCAAATGTTGTGTCATTCTTCGCATCTACTTCTCCTGTTAACACTTGCATCGCTGTTGTTCGTGTGGGTGGATGGATACCCCACTCTCGCTCAACCCTGCGACTCTCCCTCCTACGCTACAGAAACCACGGAATCCGTAGAGGTGTACATAAACACAGACGACGACGACGACGACAATGAATATTCTACAGAACAACTTGCAAACTTGGTGGCTAAAAAGTTGGATGAACTGGACATCAAGGAAATCCATCAACAAGTAATGCTAGAATTGGTGCTCAACTATCTCGACCTTATCAAGTCTCAGCTAACCATGCCCCTGCCACCCGAATATTACACTTCCTACTTGGAGAATTCCTCAGACGGCAGTTATCAATCAAGCGATGATTACAGTGGTTACGAGGATGGGTATCCTGCAGAAGATGATGGCAGCACGTATGTGAATAACGTTGACTCTAGTGAATATGACCTGCCATCTTCTTACTCAAACTTGAATACAAATAACCCAGCTGCTGATTCAAGTTCATCTAATGGATCTAGTGATTCAAGCTCATCTGATGGATCCAGTGTTTCAAGCTCATCTAATGGATCTAGTGATTCAAACTCATCTGATGGATCTAGTGATTCAAGCTCATCTGATGGTTCCAGTGTTTCAAGCTCATCTAATGGATCTAGTGATTCAAACTCATCTGATGGAT
>QZWR01000129.1:0-37078 GCA_004114325.1 Zoophagus insidians
TCCTCAGTATTCCAATCCTGCCGATTTCTTCTTCATGTCTGTATTGCATCGAAAAGGGCCCGAGCAATCAGAAGAAGAAGAAGAAGAAGCTAACGGAGAAGAGGAAGATGAGGGAGAGGAAGGAGATTACATACAAGGAACATCAACAGAAAAAGCCCTCGTAAGAACTGCTACTTCGCAGTCAATATCACCAGGCCTATTAATTGAACAATGGAAAAAGAGTAATGAAGCAGTAATTCTTGCAGCAGAAATGCAGAAATCGCATTATGATTCAGGAAAAACACTGCCATCCAGTACCGTCATGGCTTCACTGTTTACGCAGTTTCTCTTTCTGCTAGGACGAGCTTGGAATAATGCCATTCGCAACAAGATGGTCTTCAAGGCCAAGCTCGCGCAGGTGGTCGTAATGGCCGTGCTAATAGACATCATCTTTTGGCAAATACCCAAAAAGAACGGAAATGCCCAGATCCAGGACCGAGCAGGAGTACTTTTTTTTCTAATAGTCAACATGATTATTGCCTTTGGCATGGGGAATCTCTCGGTGTTTTCCTCTGAAAAGATCGTATTTCAGAGGGAATACAATTCGCGCATGTATTCTCTACCTTCTTACTTTTTCTCCAAAATAATGGTAGAAACGCCCTTTTTAATAATTACGCCCATGATCTATGTGGTGTTGATGTATTTTGCCGTGGGGCTACAACTAACAGTTGAGAAAATATTCATCTGCTTAATAACGGTGGTTCTCTTGGCCAACTCTGGAGCAGCGTTGGGATTATGGGCTGCAGCTACTTTTTCCACTATGACGGTGGCTCTGGCGGTTTTCCCGATGCTAATAATGCCGCTGATGATGTTTGCTGGATTATTTGTGAATCTGGGTGATTTGCCCGTTTGGATCAGCTGGATGCAATGGCTATCACCAATGAAGTATTGTTTTGTCGCTCTGATGAGAAATGAGTTTACGGGATTGGAGTTTGGCTGTGGAAAGGGCGGCAGTAGCGGTGGTCAGATTGGCCCCGATGGAACGTGCATTCCCAGACCGGGTGAAGATGTTCTAAGACAATTTGCCGTGGATAACCAGGGCAGCATTTTGGTGAATCTGTTGGCATTGTTGGGATTTACAGTTGGTTTGACATCGTTGGCTTACATTGCGTTAATGCGATTAACGTGGGTTTTAAAAAGTCGGGTCAAAGTGGTGGATCGAACGACCTTTGACAGATTACTCAGTGCAAAAGCAAATTAATTTCTTGTCTTTTTATTAATAAAATTGTTTTTGTTATTACTTTCAGTGTTTGTTCAGGAGAAGGGAGTTTTTTTTTCACTTCCCCCTCACACACAACACGCAATATCACAAATATGTCCAATTTGACAGTCGTCTTTAGTACGGTTGCAGGGGAAGGATCCAGTGGATCACTTGGACAACGGTACATTTATACAACTATAAAGGCAAGACTAAAGTGGGATAGGTTTTCTCAAATCGAACAAGCCAGGAAACAAGCCAGATTGGCAGATCAAAAAGGTGCTCGAGATGTCCTTATCAATAGTAGAAGACCTGGCTTATTCACCACCACCGCCCCTACTCACAATGTCGGGGATAAAACACCTACTCAAAGGGGTAGAGGAAGAGGGAGGGGAAGATTTAACGTTGGATTTCCTCGTGTTTCTCGTGGTGCACCCCGGATACCAGGAAGAGGTGGTCGTGGAAGAGGAGGTGGTGGAAGGGGCGGGGGAAGATCCAAGTTGAGCAAGGAAGATCTTGACAAACAACTGGATAGTTATCTGCTAAAAGATGAAGAAACTGCCAAGGCCAAGTTGGATGACGATCTGGACGCATACATGGCAGATCAATAAGCTAATGTCGTAGCAGATTTACCGAGCGCACATATAACAATATATTAAGTATTATTCTTACTAGTATTACCGGGTTAAACTACACCGCGAATTGAACCACGCGCCTTCTCACTAAACGCCTTTTGAGCCAACTTGACAAATCTGGCTTCGTCGTTTCTCGCCTGGAAAAAGAGGATGCCAGCGACGATTGCGAAAAAGTCCAAAAACGTGAGTCCAAAGATGAACGTGTAAATGTTTCGCAGATACTCCTCCGCATAGCTGAAGACAAAGTCTTGGCAACCGGGGAGGATGGACTGTTCAAAGCAAATGTCGGTAGCGGCTGGTGAATCGGTAGGATCGCGGAAGCCACAGCAGGGCGTGTCTTTTAGGTAAACCTGAAAACCCTTGCGCAGATTGTACGACCATTGTGTGCGCCATTTATCACCGCTGTCGTCATGCATGGTCAAGGTCTGGTACCAAACGCCAATGCCAAGACAAATGCACGAAAGCAGGATTCCAACCATGAGAATGCAAAAGATAAAAATCGTATTTTTACGCTGCAGTGGATTCATATAGCCTCGCACGCCTAATAGCGCCACTAGGATTACAGAAACGCCTCCGTAGATCAAACTGGCAATGTTTCCGCGAGAAAGAACTGCATTTCGACGTGCTTCTACTGAGGTACTGAAATAGGCACCGAAAAATACTGATACTATCCCTGACGCAAATAGCAAACTGACCAATGCTATGTAGGTATATTTGATTCGGGGATCTATGGCCATTTAGTGAGGTGTGTCCGCCTTTGTACTACTGTAATTACCAATTGGAGTGTTTTCTACTTCCTGTAGTTGAGGTGGTGGTGTCGGTAGTGGCGATATTGAGATTAAATGTTGTAGTAGTTATTGTCGAAAGGTTGTGGGGGAGGTGAGAGAGAGAGAGAGAGGAGTGGTACTCGCGAATAATTAAAAATCAAACATTGCAGAATTCCAGCCTTTTGGAGGAATATGCAGTATTTCCAGAAAAGAGGTGGAATTATAAACCTTTTTGGGGTGGCAATAACACATTTTAGAAAGAGAGACAGAGAGAGAGCCCATTTCCTGTTTACTTTTACACTTCTCCTCTCTTCAACATCAGTTCTGCAACATTTAATAGTATTAAAGCATTATGCATGTATTTAATCTTCTTCTTTGTATAACTGTTTTTTCTGGGTGTTCCTCCAACCGACTAATCAATCGACAAATCTTTCGTCGTCAATCTCCCGCCGCCGCCAGTGGAAGTCAGTGTGATTATAATGAAGCAATCAATGTATTTCCCACCAATGCCTCCTCTACGTTTTTGCAAAAGTTTCCGGTTTCTTTACTTGGTCGTGATATTCCTGACGGCGTGGTATTAACGCCATTGTATCAACAAACACTGGTCAATGCTCGGCTGAAGCTGATTGATGCTATTCCTACGGTTGTAGAAGAGGTGCAAGATAAGGTCTTGTACATCTCGCAGATGCGGGATATTAGGAGGAAAAAAGGCTTTATTTACTCGGCTCAGCAACTTTTGGAGGAAAACTTGGAGCTCCATATGAGTTCTTTCTACGTCGAACAGGAATGGTTTTATAATGCCGTCCCAGATTTGTACAAACAGACGCCCAATTTATGGGTTCAGAATAGGTATAGTGGTATGGACCAGTTGAGCCAACTTTTGCAGTCTAACATTGATAACTTGGAGGCCAGTCGTGGTGACTCTCTCGGCTCCAGCAGTGCATGCACCAGTCTCGCAAATTCGATTAAAAGCGATACAAATGGTTGGAAGGCGGGAACTGCTTCGAATGCGTATAATTTGGTGGCTGGCTGTTACGAATCATTTGCTTTCAAGCCGGAATCGATGGCACAATCTTTGGAAACCTTGAAGTTTATGGTAAAGAGCTTCTACGTCTATCAGGGATTCTTAGTTAAGGGATATTCTTTGCTAGACGTGATTGAAGCTGCTATTCAGATGAAACCGACACTTTCCACTGATTACCGCTCTCAGCAATTCCTGAGTGATGTTTTAACCACTATGGCTTATGACGCTGGTATGCGTTACTTTCCTACCTGTTACCACGGGTTTATTTTTACAATTCCTTTGATGGTCGAGTCGTTCGTCGAGTTGCGGGTTCGAACCGTGCTGCGTATCCTCAAAGCCGATCCCAAATATCCTGCTTTTAAAAAGTACGAAGGTGCTGAAATCATCACCATCGATAATGTGGTGACGTTAGAGGCTTTAAAGTCCTTTTCTGAACGCCGTTCTTACACCATGGATCATCGCACAGGATACACTCGAATGCTCTCTAGAAAGGTCTTGACAGATGATTACAAGTTTGGCTATAAACGCGGAGTTTATTTAAAGCGTCTCTCTTTGCCCTTCAGTCCGACCATGTTCATGTTGGTCAAATTGAAGAATCAACGTCCTGAAGAAATCGAAATCCCCTGGTTGGTGCATCAGTCGCCTGACCTGGCCGGGTTCACCGATAAGGATTCATTTTGGAAGAACAATTGTGACCCTGTCAGTGCTATCAACAAGGATAACAAATACATGGGCGATCCTGGTCCCACCAAAATGGGCACTCCGCCTGTCCCCGAAGCAGGAAAGAATAACTCTTTGGAGAACCTATCCGATCCTGACGCGCTCGCACCTGCATCTACGGGTCCTAAGTTTGCTTTGTATTTCTTGGATGACTATTTTGTCGATGGGCCTTATGCGGTTCTGGTGTTTTCTTCCTTTGACGTTGGTACCAGTGATTATAAAACATGGATAGATTCACTTTTGACGGCTTTTAAAGCCATTCAGAGTAAGGGAATCAAGAATCTCCTGTTGGATTTTAGTGGTAATACTGGTGGAAATGTCTGTCTTTGCTACGTTCTTTCAGCAATGTTTCTACCACTTGCACCTTACGAGCCCTTCCCAGCAGCGCCTAGGTCCTTTGGATCGGTAGTTTATTTTTCAAGAATGTTGGAGAGGATGGAGAAATGTTCAGAAGAAAAGAGCACTGGAGACAAGTACACTCCTTTTCAAATGCCGTTTTATCAAAATCATTCAACTTATTATCGCTTTGAAAAGAACAACAAGTGGAAAGATAATCGCTATTATAACAACACACAATACAGTACGTTATTGCGCGATTATTGCGTGACCAAGTATACCAAGGACTTGGAAAACTTTAGGAAAACCATGAAACCGCTCAAAGTCACCCTTTTAAGCGATGGTTATGCTGGCGGTTGTACTGGGGCCTTAATGGCCAGTCTTCAATTCAACAATATATCGGCAATTGTTGCCATTACCTCGGGACGTACATCGATTGACACCATTACCGCGCCAGTTTATGCATTTCCCAATATCCAACTTCTGAGTTTGAGCCAGGTACGGGATATTGCTAAAGGAACCAGTTGCGAAAGTGATATTCCCACGCTTCCACTCAATGCCCAGATCTATGTCCCCTTCCGCGCAGGAATGACCTTGAACAACACGGTAGCGCCGTTGCAGATCTCGGTGATGAGGGCGCAATATGTGATTGACGTGGGCACGGGTGTGGGTGTATCAGTGCACGGAAGATGGGTTAATGCGATTAGGAAGATGAATTATACCTTGGTGCCAGAGGAAATTCCTGATCCTTCTGCTTATCGATAATAATAATAATTTTTTTCACCTTTCAATTTGTTATCATTAACAAACTTGGCCAAATGTCGTTTGTGCAATCTCTCAATGAACATTTAAAACAAGGCTGGGTTTGTTCATCTTTCAAGCTAGTTTATAATACTTTTATTGGCGGAGTGTAGATATTAACGGGTGAATTATGCAATACTGATACGAATCATCGTTCTGTACCTTCTTCTTCTTCATGCCACTTGTTTTAATCCAAGGTCATATGGGTGGAAAGGAGAGTAGGTTCCACTATTAAGAAAGAATTCCGTCTCCAAATGTCTTCAATGTGCCGCTGCCATTGAAAATGATAACCGGTTGGAAGCCGTAAATAGAGCATCATCCCTAATTGGACAGTATTTGTTGAAAGGATGGACCATGATGGCGGATACCTGTTCTAATCCTCAATGTTGTAGGGTAGTACCTTCTCCTCCTCATGTATATGTGTTTACGATATGGGTAGGCGCCGCTAATGAGAAAACCTAATGGTATTCCTGAATGTGTCGTTTGTTCTACTTTTCCTACTGCACCTTCACCACCACCTCCTGCTACAATAACACCATCTGCTACAATAACACCACTTGCTACAATAACATCACCTGCTACAATAACAGTACCACCGCCAGCAGCAGCAGCAGCACCAGAAGTAGTAGCACCTGTAAAGATATCAATGCCCGTGATAAATACAGAGGAAGCAATGGAATTGGCAAGTTTCTCCCATTTCTAGAAATAACTAATGATAGAAGGAGGAGATAGATTGAAGTGGATAAAGAATTGGATGAAGCCATTAGACAGAGTGAAAAGGCATTAGTTGAAACATCGCTTCAATTGAGCCTGGAAACATTGACGGCCAAGTTGGAGGAACTTCGTAGGGCTTTGGAGAAAGAGACCAAGGCTGGGCAGATTAGAAAGTTAGCCTTGGCCATGCAAGCCTGTGTAAAAGCAATTAAAGAGTGTTGTTAAGCTTTCTTATTTTTACTCTTTCCACCACCACCCACCGAACTACTCGCTGAACCACGCGGATAAAACGCTGTCCATGGACCCAAATTATCCCGAGCATAAAAGTCCATGGGATAGTCAGACTGCCAATTTACTTGTTCCAACACCACCGCAGCTTCGTACGGGGTCAGGAGAGGCCGGTCAAAGTAGTCGCCCCAATCAATGGACAGGCGAGGACAGGCGATTTGGATCCAGACATCAATATGAGCCATCTTTTGTAACTTTTGAGGGAATATTTCTGATAGTAAAACCATGGTAAATTGTTTTCCCTTTCTTTGCATTTCTTGCTCCAAATGCTGGAGAATTGTGGGATTTCCCTGTCTGCCCAAAGTTCCCAGAATTAGCCCAAAATGTTTAGCTTCTTTGGCCTTTTCTATGGCTTTTTGCCTGCTCTGTTTAAGGCTGGCATCGTCATAGCCTTCCCAAGTTAGCTTTTTCTCATAGGGGTCATATCGGTAGGCAGGAATTCGAGGATTGGCAATCATCATGGCCTCTAAATGAAACCTCCCATCTCCCAAATATCTACCTCAGCTACATAGTAAGAGGACAAGTATAGGGAGAGGGTACATTATGGCGGTATGATCCGAGGTTATTTGAGGAGCTGTACATCCCAATACTTCTCCTGGTGATAAGGGTTTTGATTGAGGCACGGTTATTTGATATCCCAGGGCCAATAATTCCTTTCTAACCAGCTTTTTCCACTCATTAATCCTAGCAAAAAGAGGAAGAAGGAGAGTACTGGAAGTGCGTGGATAAATTGTACAGTTCCAATCAGGGCCAACTTTGCAGGGATAGAAAAGTTAAACTTGAGCGTATCCAAAAAGTGTAAAGTATCAAAGCCAATTTCCACAAAGACATAGAGTGTCTTTATCCTTGTCATTGTTACTGGGACCAGGCAGCTATGCCCATAATGCACCAAGAAATCACAGCCCAAAGCTTCCGCGGTAAAGTCATCAACACAACAGGCGCCATAAGTAACATCGCCCAAAATGACCGTTTCTTCAATTCCTGTGAATCTGCCACTCATAGGCACATAAGCAGAGGTTTATACTATGAAAGGGTACTGTTGGAGAATATCACTGATAACACAGCTATACATTAACAATCCTTCAGGGAACTGTAAGGCCACTATGTTTGGAGGAATGAGTGTAGTGATGGTGGGAGAGGGAGAAAAGAACCTCTTTTAGCATTTAGACATTTAAGCTGCCAGATGGTCTTGAAAAGTTCAAAGTTGTAATTGCTAGGAAGCTCCCCACTCCCTGCATTAACCCACCTGCTTGAAAGAGCACCCTACCACAGATATGGCTTTCTTTAGCACCAGATTGTTGAGAAAGTCTGCAGGCATTGGTGGTACTTTTCCACTACTCAGCTTGGTGGAGAGGGGGACATCTTCAATATCCATTCTTTTAATTATTATTCACTCCAAGGAGAGAGGAGAGTCACTTTCT
Organism: Zoophagus insidians; assembly: GCA_004114325.1. NCBI lineage: Eukaryota > Fungi > Zoopagomycota > Zoopagomycetes > Zoopagales > Zoopagaceae > Zoophagus > Zoophagus insidians. The sequence goes on from QZWR01000129.1 coordinate 7,944, forward strand.
ATCACCCACCAATATGAGCTGGATAAAAAGAGAATTTATTGACATCGAACAAGAGAATAAAACCTATAACAGTGAATCATCAAGATTTCAATGCGTCAAAGGGATTGATTGATTTGGTGCCTTCAAAGACAGGATTACCAATAATACTTGCCAATTGATCCCTTAACCTATCCATTGGGTTCTGCACGGCATCTCTAGCTTCAGGAGTAGAGGTTCCAGTAGGATCAAAGAAAACTGATTGAGGAGAGGGAGAGGGAAGAGCACGCGACTGAACGTGTGCCCTGGCAAGTTGTACTACCTTATCGGCAGTTTTGGTATTATTCTCTTCAAAAGGAACTTCTAGCCGATCACCTTTAACGGTGAAAACCACTTTAGCAATGCCTGGCCTTGTCAAGAGTTGATTCTTGATGTATTCAGGGCTGCTCACCCGTGCCGATAGTGAAAGATATCCATCAAGCTTGTTGATTTGGTCAATTATACCGTTTCTTTCCTTTTCAAACTCTCTCACAGAAGTCTTGTTATATCCATTCATAGTAATCCAGAAATCTGGGATTGGATCCAGCTTCCTCAGATAGCCTACTTCACCAAGGTCAATCTCTCCTTTTTGCACATTCGTCGTTTGTGGGTTGGATTTGGCTGATGAAATTGGTGTTGGCGGCGAAGGAGGAGTTCTTCTTTCTAGGCTTCTTCTCTGTTCCTTAGTACCAGGCTTGACTGGAACATCATAATATCTGTAACAAATTGTACTAATATCCATATAAATTTGCGCAGGAATCGTTGTGTCAACCAAGTAACTATCGATATTTTCGAAACCCGGGTATAGTGTTGTTTCATAGCTTAGATCCATTAACCTATTATCGAAATCTTTACTCTGCCAAAGCGCCCATAATCTATCAACATTGCAGTGATGGAGGAAAAATATAGGATCTGCAGGACTTTTATAAGTGATCATTTGACCCCGCTGGATCTTTCCACCCAAAGCAACATGGACAGAAGTATGATAACCAACCTCTATGTTATGGCTAAACTCTGCAAAGGTAAACTCGGAGATCTGGGAATTCGTAGTTTCCCCAGTATCAATAGTTACCCCCCGTTCATTAGTACGCCTCACACAATTACCATCAGGATCGGTAATTTGGCCAATACCAGGAAAGATCACACATTTTTCGGTAAAGGGTCCAAAACCAGCGGTAGTACTGAAAACAGGAGAAGATTCCAAGTTTTGCTTATCATTAAGAGCATCCCAGTAAGAAAGACAAATATTGGGTGCTTGCGTACGCAGACTGGCTTGATATTTGAGAAGGAAATAACGATGCCAGGGTAAGAATTGTGCGCTCCCATGTATACCACTGTCACCAAGTCGAAAATGTGTATCGGCGTAGTAATGGTGGTCTTCAGGTTTGTTGATATATAACTGAGTCACAGCATTTACATATCTCTGTCGTTGTGGAATTGTGAGACTTCTCCATTCCTTTCTAATGCAGAACGTGGAACAAGTGCGAACCTCGTTTTGGAGGGTGAGGAAGGAAAGTGTCAAGAGAAAGAAGGAGAGTTTAAACATTTGCGAAGGATTCCGCCTGGGAAAAAGGCAAAAAAAAGTGTGTAAAGAGAGTGTTTAAGAAAGTGAGAAAATATAGCAATCATGAAAAATCCAGACCAGTAATAAATGCAACACATGACGTATTATTGTCACGTTTTAGTGACAATAAATCTGTCAATAACTCTTTGTTTACAATACAAGTCTCAATTAGACCAGAAGGTAGTGTTAAACGAGAGTTCTTAAGGTTTGGTTATCTTGTTGGGAGTGAGAGGAGCACGCGAAGTTAAAGAAGAATTGTACAGAATTCAAGGTTAAAATGAGTTTAAGGTTCGTTTTTATTCCCATTAAACTCATAATTCTTACGTTTAAGTTATTTTAAATATATTAAACATGATTCGTTGTTTGTCCGAGTTTGTCGGCATCACGTGAAATCAAATATTTTTTCACGCTTGCATTTTAAAATTTATCCACTTGATATTATCTCTCCTGAAAATTTAAAAAAATCAACCTGTTGGCTTTCGAAGTGTTTCCTCCTAATCTCATTTTCGTAGCAATTTCTACGATATACAAAACCAGCGTCAAAGAATCAAGGCAACTCCAGTACTCTCAAGATGAAAAAGAAAACTCAAGTAAGCCTTATTTTTTAAGCTAATCTTATCAATGATTCTATTAGGAAATCAAACCTTTGCTCCTCAAATGGAAAATAACTGTTGTTTTTTGCACTTCAATAGCTAAATGTATAATATAAATATACTTATTTCCAGTTGCAACTTCTATTTAGTTAAAATATCCGACACAAAAATTTTATAGGTTTAACTGAGAATATATTTTTGAAAAAAATTAAAATGAGTACTTTTCCAACCCCAAATATTAGTGTTGGTGAAAGTCCGCAATATAATCATATTTATAATAGCCAAGAAGATTTGCAAGTTAAATATATCAGTTTTAAATAGTATAGAATTAACAACTTATTTTGAATAAAATGGTATATTTGTAGTTGCTCAAATCGTTGGAGACGACTTGCAAAGGTAAAATCTGAATCAAGGAGCCAAAGGCAACGTAAATGGCTCGTATCTATAACCTTCGTCAGTGTCTTTGTTCCTTCAGAGCAACCGCTGCCAATGCGATTTAAGATCATGTGATTGGGTAAAATATTCATGTTCGTAACATTCTGATTGACCTAAACTTGAAAAATATCGCCTCTATTATTTGAAAATAAATTGGCTTTAATAAACACCTCAAAATTATTGGTAATAACAAACCAAGATATTATTTTATTATTGAAATATTATTGTGAAAGTTTATTATTATTAGGTTTAACCATTTTATTCTTTGGGGAAATGTAACTAATTGTGTGAATTATCCACCTATTTTTTGCCAAAAAAAATGGTTAAAAATTGATTATTCCTAAAATATCAGGAAAATCAAAAAGAGTATTTAATAGTTGAACGAATATCCTTTGTTTTTTTTGGTACTTGTTTGGATCATCATTGCTATAAAACAACCTGGCCAGATTATTCTTAAAACGGGAATTTATTGACACGGGAACAAGAGAATAAACATCTCCATTACTGCTACAAGTCCAGCTTAATGTTTCAATGCGTCAAAGGGATTAATTGAACGCGTATCAGTAAAGACAGGTTCACCAATAATGCTTGCCAATTTATCCCTCAAACTAACCATTGGTTTCTGCATCAAGCTGCTCACGGAATTAGAATCCCGATTAGAATTCTGAGTAGGAGAGGGAGATGGTGGTGGAGGAGCAAACGAATGCACCAGTGCCTTGGCAGCCTGTACTATTTTCTCGGCAGTATAGGTGTTATTTCTTTCAAAAGGAACATTTAATTTATGTCCTTTCACGCTGAAAACCACTGTGGTAAAATCCATCATATTCCCGAGAATCTTTTCAAGGTATCCAGGGTTGCTTACTCGTGCCGATGGTGAAAGATATTCCTTGAAATTATTGAGTTGGTCGATTTTTTGGTTTCTTTCCTTTTCAAAATTTCTAACAAAAGTCTTGTTATATCTATTCATAGTAATCCAGAATTCTGGTATTGGAGCTGGCTTTTCTAGAAAGCCCACTTCGCCAAGACACAACTCGACATACTTTCCTCCCGTCGTCTGCAGATGGTATTCGGTTGGTATAATTGGCGGTGGCGAAGGAAGAGTATCCAATTCAAGACTTCTTTTCTGATCTCTAGTACCAGGCTTGACTGGAACATCGTCATACCAATAACCCAGTTCACTAATATCCATATAATAACTGGCAGGAAATGTTGTGTTGGCCAAGTACTTATCGATATTTTCAAAACCTGGGTGTAGTGCTGTTTTATAGCTTAAATCCATTAACCTATTGTCGAAATCTTTACTCTGCCAAAGTGCCCACAATCTATCAATAAAGCAATGATGCAGGAAAAAGATAGGATCTGCAGGACTTCGATAAGTGCTCATTTGACCTATTTTATCAGCACCGCCCAAAGCGATATAGACATCGCCATGATAACCTACCTCCAAATTATTGCTAAATGATTCAAAGGTATTGTTTGAAACCACGGAGTGCACAGTTTCAGAATAACCAGTTCTTCGCACTCGATCATTGGTACGTTTCACACAAGTACCATTGGGCTCAGTCAATTGAAGTATGCTAGCAAAGCTTACACAGTCCAGGGATAATTCTCCAAAACCGGTATACTTGTTGAAAACAGGAGCAGAGGGCAAGTCTTCCTGATCATTAGTAGCATCCCAATAAGCAAGACAAATATTGGGTGCTTGGGTACGCAGACTGGCTTGATATTTGAGTAAGAAATAACGATGCCAGGGTAAAAACTGTGCACTCCCATGGATACTTTTCCCACGAGTTCCTCGTGAGTATTGGCGTAGTAATGGTACTCTTTAGGTTGTTTGGTACGTAACTGAGCCACTGCAGTTACATATTTCTTTTGTTCTTTAGTGCTGAGGCTTCTCCATTCCGTTCTAATGCAGAATTTGGAACAAGGCTGAACTTTATTTAAGAGGAAAAAGAAAGAAAGTGAGAAGGTTTAAACATTGCGAAGGATTCCGCCTGGGAAATAGGTAAAAAATGTTGAGAGTGTAAAAAAACTTGAGAAAATGGCCATAATTGGGCCGCAATTAAAAGCGACACATGACGTGGCCTAATGACGTATTTGTTCCAAAAAATGCGGGTTTTTCCCCCCAATCTTCTCCTAATTTTATCACTCCAAATGACTGTTTTTTCAGCAACAGATAAAAACTCTTTATCAACCGAATATTCGAGGTTTGGCAAGGATTCTTCAATAGAATTAGGAATTGGTGTGATTTCCACAAAATAGAATCAAAATTATCACCAATCGCAAAGACCAGAGTTAGAAATATTACAACAGACCTGTTTGACGTAATTCCTCACACATTCCAATTATATTATGATTCCAGGCATGAACTGTTTTCAATTTATTTTGACAAGTGCTAGCAGCTAATCTAGAACGTTCTAGAATGTTTGGGGATCACATGATAATATAACAGTGATTTGATTGACAACAATGTCGAATTGTTCTTTAAGGGAATTTAATTAACTTCAACGAAAGAGATTTTTGTTGGATGTTAATCACAGATCAACATCAACAGAAGCAATAACAAACTTTTAGTCAGTATTAACTGCATCAAAGGGATTTGGTGTAAGTGTACCAGCAAAGACAGGTTCACCAATAATGGCAGCCAATTGATCACTCAAACTAGGCGCAGGGACCTCCAAAGCCCTTCCTCTACCAGAAGAACGAGGAGGAGCTCGCGATTGTCTTCTCTTCTGCATACCTGACTTGGCTGACCTTATTACTTCACCCGCAGAGTTGTCATCGTTGCCTTGAAAAGGAACTTCTTTTCGCTCTCCTTTTACGGTGTAAAACAATTTTTTAACTCCACGTTTATTCTGGAGCTGGCCCTTGATGAATTCGGGGTTGCATACTCGTGCGGAGGGTGAGAGATATCCGTCAAGGTTGTTGAGTTGGTCGATAATGTCCCTTCTTTTATGTTCAAACTCTCTTACATAAGTCTTGTTCAATTTGTTCATATCAATCCAGAAATCTGGTAATGGCTCCAGCTGTACTAGTTCACCAACTTCACCAAGATCCAACTCTCCATCCTGCACCGTCACTGTATCATCAGCAGTTGGTAAAACTGGTGGAGGTGGTGGTGGTGGAGGCGGTGGTGGAGGGGGAGGAGGTGGTGGAGGTGGTGGAGGCGGTGGAGGAGCTTTCCTTCCCATGCCTCTTCTTGATACTCTGGTACCAGTCTTGACAATAACATCTTCATATTTATAACATAATGTACTAATATCCATGTAATTCTTAGCAGGAATATTTGTGTTAACCAAATTAGTAGTGATAAGTTCAAAGTTCCTGAAATCTGTTTTATAACTTAGATCAGTTAACCTGTTGTTGAAATCTTTACTCTGCCAAAGAGCCCATAATCTATCAATAAAACAATGATGCAGGAAAAAGATAGGATCTGCAGGACTACGATAAGTGCTCATTTGACCTATATAATCATCTCCACCCAGAGCGATATGGACATTGCCATGATAACCACCTTCCAAACTACTACTAAAAGCGGTAAAGGTTTTGGAACCGATCAAAACGTTCAAAGTTTCAATAGGGTCGATTCGTTGCACCCGTTGGTTGGTACGCTTCACACAAATGCCGTTATCGATGAGTTGAGTCATACCGGTAAAACTAATACAGTTTCTGGATAAAGCTCCAAAACCAGTAGTAGTACTGAAAACAGGAGCAGCTGGCAAGTTTGCCCGATCTAGAGTAGCATCCCAATAGGCCATACAAATGTTGGGTGCTTGGGTACGGAGACTAGCTTCAAACTGGATTAAGAAGTAACGATGCCAGGGCAAGAACTGGGCAGTCCCATGGATACCATTGCTACCTTGTGAAAGATGAGTATCGGGGAACTTTTGGTAATCAGCGGGTTTTTTGGAACGTAACTGAGCCACAGCAGCTACAAAGTTCTTCTGTTCTTGAAGAGTGAGTCTTCTCCACTCTTTTCTAACGCAGAATTGGGAGCAGGATTGAGCAGTATTTGGGGCAAGAAAGCAGGAAAGTGTCAGGAGAAAAAGGGAAAGTTTAAACATTGGAGGGGAAGGCGAAAATGTAGCGTGGAAGAAAAAAGAAAAAAGCGAGCGACAATGAGCATATAAATCTTAGTGAATACCATGAACTATGACGTATTGACGTTTCTTTCTGGTGCATTCTCACAAATACACACATTTTCTTGTGTATTGAGCGGTATCTATCTATGGCAAATAATTACTGCAATTATTAGTATTAGCAGTGGTGATAATAATAATAAGAAGAAGGTGAATAATAAGAAGAAGGTGAATAATAAGAAGATGATGAATAATAAGAAGAAGGTGAATAATATTAAGATGATGAATAAATAGAAGTTTCCAGAAGGTCTCTCTTCCTTTGTTTCAAACCACCAAAGGACAAAGCAAGCACGAGAAAGCAATGATGCTTCACGTGACCTAAATGTTGTGTTTAGCGGTTTTATTTAACGTCGAGTCGCGGACTCACACGTGACCTAAATGTATACTTTATTGAGTGGCCTTTACAAACACCTAACGTTGAAAGAACAATACTGTATAATTATCCTTGGATTGGATAATGCTGGGAAAACGGTATTTTCTTAAGGGAAAGGAGTGGTTAAAGAGAATGGGGCATAGACATTGTTGGAAAAGATCAAGCACATTTACATGGGAGTTCGAGGATTAGCACCACATCAAATCAATCCAACGGTGGGATTAAACGGTACCTCCGTTTGAATATATCTTAGACAAGTAGTGGGAAGAGTGGTGATTGGAAATATCTTGCTCAAGTTTTGGGATTTAGGCGGCCATGAAGATTTACAAGGGATTTGGGAAAAGTACTACAATGAATGTCATGGAGTGCTTTTTGTCATTGATTCCAATAATCCCACTCGATTGGAAGAATGTCGGGATACTTTTAGCAAGTTCTTCCTTCTTAGTGGTTAATTAGGTAGACAAGGTGGTCTCCAACGAAGCCATTGAAGGAGTTCCAGTGTTGATGCTGGCAAATAAACAGGATTGTCCTGGTGCCATGCAGGTGGAGGATATCAAACAGGTCTTTAACCAAATTGCCGTTCGATTAGACGCCATGGATAGCCGTGTTTTGCCTATTTCTGCTCTTTCTGGGTATCCTTCTTTTGGTGTTTAGCCCTGACTTTCTTAGAGAAGGAGTTCGAGAAGCTGTTGAATGGATGTTGGCGAGAATTGTCCATAATCGCTCAGTTAAACCTCCGATTTATAGCAATCGCTAATAACAAATTGTATTTTAACAACACGTGAATATCGGTCGTGCTTTAACCCATCTCTTTCTTCCTCGCTCCACTCTCTTATTGCGTGGAACTACCACTGGACGTCGCTCACATAATCCTGCTATTCCTCCTGGCTGTCCTTCGCTTAACCATCGACGCAAAGTCCAAGCCTGTCCTTTCATAACGGATATCTGTCCCTTAAACCATCGTTCGTGTCTTCTTCTCTCAACTGTCGAGTGGTATTCCTTACTTTGCACGAACAACTCGGCTAAAATTCGCTCGGTTTCTCGCCACCAACTGGGTCGCTTCAACAAGCGCAAAAGTCTCTCACTCATTTCTTTCTCAATAGGAGTTTCTAGGAATTCCTTTTCAAGCCAAAGCCATCCAAAAGGGTAATTTCGCACCCGATCAGGATGTTTGTACGGGAAGGCCAAGCCATGGTCGATTGCCACCACTTGGATTTGCCAAAGGTCCTCTTCCCCAATTTCTCCTTCTTCCATTTGACGTTTGTTCACATTATCACTACTTTCATCAACATCACTACTATCACAATTTGAGCTATCCAACGAAGACAATACGGAATCTATGCCGGATTGCAGGGCATCACTGGTGTCCAGGTAGCTTTGGGTCTCCAGCTCTGTGTTGGGCGTGGATGGTTCCATTAATATGGGATCCTCAGGGTTAAATATTGAGGACTGCTTTTCTTTCCTAACCAGTCGAATCAGCCAGTTTTCCATATTTCTATCTAACAGTTCAGCACTTCGTTAAACATGCAGCCCTGCACCAACCAGTGTTCCGAATAATGAAATCAAACACTATCAACTGTTGGACTTGTTGAACCAGCTCTCTTCGTAACTTGGTACTCCACACAAATAATTCTTCTGGTTTGTTGACTTCTTCTGTAATCGTAATGTTGACCTCTTGTACTATTGGAATATTGATCTCGGATTGTCCGGGTGTGGGTGTAGAAGGAGACAGTAAAGGTAAAGTTGAAGAACTAAAATCAACCAATGGTGTCATTGTTGTTGTAGTCGTTGCCGTCGTCGTCGTCAATAATGGTGTTTCAACCGTTAGTGGTGGTGGCGGCGGTGATGTTACTGATGGAGAAGAAGGAATTGTCCAAGGATGTTTTTGAAAAAATTCTGCTGCATGAACTGTTTGTGATATCCATAATTGCAAACTTCCTAACTTTGGAGGTGGGAAATCCTGCCAGTTTTTCCCCAGGTTAGGATAAAAGAACGTAGGAGAGCCCAATTTAACCACATGTGTCTCTGGTACTAGACAGGGCCAGCCCAAACGAGATGCTACTACATAAGCCGCTGCCTCACTAGCAAATCCCATGTTTGGAACCAGACTAGAGGCGCAATTTAGCTTATATTTGATGACTTACCAACTTCGCCCATAAAAACAGGGACATAATACCCGATGCAACCACTTGATCCATTTGGGATTACTCATTGCGTAAGGTTCTTCGTCCTGAGGCTTGAAAATTGCCAATCCCTTCTTTCCGCCTCCTGGTTCAAGGCGGTAGCAAACATAGGAACCTGAAGAACCCAGGGCTAAACGTTCGGGATAACAATGTTCGCTAATATCTTGCACTATATGCTCTTGTACTTTTTGGAACTTCACTGATTGGAACATGCAGAACGCGCGTGACCATCCTGCTGTTTTCTCCTCTCTATCTCTTCTAATTGCTTGGTCATGTGATTTTTAAGTTTTCCCTTATTTGTTTTCTTCTCACTGTTGTTTTGCTTACTTACCCCTGACATTATTATGTTATCATGTAAAGAACGCTGCAATTATTTAATAAATCCACAAGTGATAATAAATTAATGGTTTTAATTGCGAATAAATATTTCCAGTGGCACTTTTCATTCATGGTCTAATCTACAAGGGCAAGGAACCGGGCTTAGGATTACTGAGCTGCTAGGAGAGATGGGAGTGATGTAGAATGTTGGATAGTAATCGCATTTTGCACTATATTTTATAATTCACCTCAGTATTTTGCGCGTTTGAAGGAATAAGTGAGAGAAGTGTTACATTCATTAAAAGGAAAATTAATAATTCCCAACAACTACAAAAAAAAACAAAACATCATTCGTGTGTGTTGACTGTAATGAGGGGAAACAAGAAAGGGAATGAGCTCCCGTCTATTCAAATTACCAGTTCCAGCACCGAAGAACCAAAGAGCTTCAGTCTCAACAACCTCTTTGGCCGAAACAAACTAATTCAAGCCTTCTACTCTTCCCCATTTAATGCTTCCAAAGCTGGGGGAAGCAGTGTGGGAGGAAGTGGAAGTGAAACTAAACCTTTACATCAACGTTCTAATAGCCAAGAAATCTTATCCCTAACTCCCCTGGACAGCGAAAGAGCTGTTCCTAATCAACTTCTTAAACGTTATACCTCTTACGAAACCCTGCAAGAAGCAGCAGAACAGATTACCATCGTTCCTCCTCCCTCAACCAGTAATCCTTTCTTCATACACTCATTAACACCAAGATTTAGAGTTTGAAGGCAGAGATCGAAACAGCTTTATAATACAAAAACAAGGTTTCTTGAGCAAGAAGGCCGAATTCAGCCATGGAAGTTGGAAACTTTATAGTGTGATTCTGAAGAGTGGGAAACTCTACTTTTATAAAGCTCCTTCCAAAAACGCCGTAAAGGAATACTTACAGGATCAGGACAAAAGTCGCTCCAACAGTCTAGGTACTATAAAAGAGGGCGAAGATGAAGGCATACGCTGCAGCACCAGCTCTGGCTTTGATGATAGCCCAGAAGACTTTGAACCCTCCGCTCAGAAAGCACTGTTTTATCAAGAAAACGGAACCTTACAGCCTTCCTTCACGCATCTGGTGCATTGCAAGGAAATGGACATTTTTAAGCTTTCTTTTAAACGCTACTGTTCTATATTTCTACTTCGTGATAAACTGGTAATTTGTAAGAGAAAGTGGATACAAAACAGTTTAGACATCAAGCAAAAAGGTGCTCAGGGCCATTTCTCCAAGTGGAAGTTGGATAATGTCTTGGATCTGCGCACGGTTGAAGCATTGGAGGCTAAATCTTCCAATTTTAGACCAGCAACTCCTACTCGTATATCTGGCGAGGAAAACTTGGCTCCGTCCTCTCCGCTGCCTGAGAATGAAACAAACCACGGTTTTCAATTGTTTTGTTATGAAACTGGTGCTAATTCAGTCAGTCGCCTATTTATGGTGAAAACTACCGAGTTAAAGGAACATTTCTTAAAGGCTCTAAATGATACCAGGAGTCTATTGTATTATCCTGACAGTTGGTACTGTGACAATTATCATCCTGGCATTATAATTGAGCACGAGGAAAATATTGTTAATGGTGATGGGAAAAGTTACGATTTGGTCATTGGGGGTAGTTTGGAAGCTTTACTTCATGAATCGATATTTGGTCATTTGCGGGAAGAATCTGACTTTAAATTTGGCGATTTTTTCCTAGAAAACCTGCTTCATTTTACCACTCCCCTGCGCTTTTCTGAGGAGCTTTTGAAATTCCATAATTTTGCCTTGGAAGTTTTACAAAACAACCAACAGGTCAGCAAGAAACTTTTGCAGCGTTTGAGCGATATTGCAGTACATTGGTGGCGAAAATACCCTTCTGATTTCGCCATTCCTGGCGTAATTGATAATGTTAAAAGGCTTTTAAATGAACAAACTGAGGAGATTTTAATCAAGGAATTAGAAAAAATTGAGGAAAATCAACAATGGTTGGATTCTCAAGAGGTCGATCAATTAAAGGAATCCTGGTTAGAGGGATTACAAACGGTCAACTCGTTAGGGTTTCTCCAAATCCCTGCTCGTTTGTTGGCTGAACAATTAACACTTTTTGATTATGCCGCTATGCTTAAAAGTCCTCCTAATGATCTGCGCCATTCGTATGCTGAATCCAAAATGGATGCTTTAGCCTTCAACTTGGCTAACCCCCATCCATTGCAGGCTCTCGTTTACAACACGATAATGGACTTGAAACAATTTGTACCAGCTCCCTTAAGAGCAGCAGTAATTGAACACTGGATCAAAATTAGTCAATATTGCGAGCAAATAGGCAATGCTGCTTCATGGATGGCAATTACCATGTCTTTATTGTCGCCTTCTATCATTCGCCTTAGAGATACTTGGAGTTATGTAGATAGTGGGCTGACTACCTTTTTGTTATCTGTTTCATTTCCAGCGCTTAATAAGAGTGGAATAGTTCCTCCCAGTTCTTCAGGAGAGGTTGTGCTTTCTACCAATCAGGCCAAGCGAGTGGATATTCCCTTTTTGGGCTGTATACGTCTAAAAGAGCAAAAATGGACTGGTTACGTTAACGGAGATGATGTTTTTAACTTCAAGGAACAACGTCATTGTACGTTGGAATATCCTTGCTTTAATTTGAACTCTTTGCTTGCACCTTCTTTCAAGAAAAACCAAGCTTTACAAGAGTTATTTCAAAATACTGCTTCAATCACAAATCAGCCTGCATGTCAGAATGAATTGATGGAGATTTCTTTAAAAGTTGAGCCTTCCCTGGATCAAGGCTATTCTACGGTCAAGCAAAGCCTCTATACTCATTTTGTTTTTATCAAGAATTGCCTCAAGTTTATAGAAGTAATCCCCGATTCCCAGTTATTCCTAAAAGTGGTCAATCCTAGCCTGGTAGAAACAGGTCATCGTTCAAAGTCCACCCCAGATTTTTTCATCAGTAGATTTGTATCATCGTCTTTATCCTCTGCCCTGTTTGAAACTGGACGAGTTAGACATGGCGGTGATTATTCTGTTGCAATGGCTTCTCCTGATCCTCTTCGTTCACAGAAACAAAGTAGTCCCTCGATCTTTGAAGGATCTTCACAGAAATCAATGGTTACGCAGGAATTGAAACTTTCGTTAAAGGGAAAGGATTTACAAGCCGTTGCTGAGCTTATAGTTGTGACTGAGGGTGAAGAGAAATACGCCGAAATCACCGAGTTCAGAATAACGGCAGGGACGTCTTCTAGGTTGATGGATATTCTTTTATTTGGTGTTCAATCTTACTGGTCGATGTTTTTGGATGAACGAGGACGTCCACTTTCGTCAGTTATAAGAAATGCCAAGCATATCTACAATGCTCAGTCTTTCATTGATAGTTTCTTGATAGGATTTCGAAGTTTTTGTTCTACCATACAGTTGTTCAAAATGATGGAAGAAAAATTTAATCAAAGCTATGCATTATTAACCGAATTCTTGGATGATAGCGGTAGTGAGAGTTTCAAGCAGCATGAATTGGACACCTACTCTTTAAGGATCAGGCTAAGAATACTTAGCTTTTGCGAATATTGGTGGCAGGCAGCACCAAGTGACTTGATGGATTCGCCCGAATTGGCCAACAGTGCGCTCAACTTTTTCCAAGCCGTTAAAGAATCCAATAATCCCAATGAAAAGTTAAAAGCCTTAGTGGACAATTTAATTGCTAGAGTGCGATTTTTCCAGCGCTTTCCGGATTGCGAAGCCAAAGGGATTTTTTTCAATGAAAAAAAAGAACTTCCCTCGGTGGATTTACACTCAGCGGCAGAATTGTTTGGCGGATTGCAAAGATTGGTACAACATTGTTTCAAGCTTGTTACATTTCAAGATTGGGTAACGCTTTATTCAACGCTGGAAAATCATTTGCAAGATCCCCTGGTTTGGAGTCCTAGGTGGGCTAAACAGAGTGAAGAAGAAGCACAGATTTATACAATCTTTATGGTTTTGGATAATTCCTCGCTTGGGGATGAACGACGGTCCTTGATTGCTCTTTTACCAGCTTCGCTTCAACGTTTATTTCATCTTCATCGAAGTATCTGTCAATGGGTCAAGGAAAGCATAGCGGGTATTGAAGTGCAAAGCTTTCAAAGGGTGGATCGAATTAAAAAGTTTGCCACGGTGATGAGTATTAGCAGAAGATTGATGGGAGATTTGAAGATTCCTAGTTTTATTGAACGCGCTATTGCTTTTGCTTTTGTTTCACCAGAGTGTCGGATTTTTTCTACTGCTTGGCAAGATGCAGCCTTATCCTTGGGTATTTCCAGCATTAGCAGATTGGAAGGGTTTTTTGGCGTTGAAGATTTGGAAGATGATGAACCATCAGGTCGACCACTCCCCTGTATTGGATGGGTGGTGGAGAGTTTATTGGATATTTTCCTAAGACAAAGCAATTTTTTGACGGGTAATGAAGCTACCCTCACTCAGCCTCAGTTGATAAATTATACCAAGAGAATGTTGTTGTTTCAATTAATCAACTTTGTCGAATTGCGCGTTCGTGAAGACCCAGCCTCAGTATGGCGTAGTGATTTAGATCTTCGAGGGTTATTATCGATTAACCGGGGTGAAGCCCTTTTGGATCTAAAGATGGTGAAAGATTTGGCCTCTAGGGAAAATACCAATAGTACGCCTGTTAATTCACCCCGCACGCAGAAAGCCAACAGAGTATTTTACAAGTTGGTATACGAACAACTTGAAAAGCAAAAAAAGGATAGTAAAGAACGGGATAGGCTGGAGAAGGAAATACGACCAATGCCTAAACCTTTGCCAATTTCGGTCAATAGTACAGCTACTGCATCTAGTGGAAGTGGGACTGGAGGATTATTGGTGGGACTGGATGATCGTATAAAGCGTAATCGTTTCTTCCGAATGAGTGCAATGGTCAAAGGCAAAATCCTGGCATCTTCCGAGGAACCATCCCCAGCAAAAATGTTGCAACAACAAACCGAAGCATCATACCAAGCCACTGTGGAGTTGGCCCAATCCTCTAAACCAACGGATGTGATAAATCTAACGGGTGCAATGGTATCAGAACATTACTACAACAGACGCGATTTTGTGTTTTTATTGCGTACAGAACAGGGTGCACAATACTTGTTGCAGGCTGGTTCACGCGGAGACATGCAAGATTGGATCCAGCAGTTACAATCAGTGGCGGATGAAGCAACGGCCAAGCGAACGTCGATAATGTCAGAGGATGAAGATATAGAACAAAGCCAGTTGGAACAATCCGTGGTAAATCATGATGTTAGGGGCCGATATTCTGGTAGAGTTTTTATCATTTCTAATTAGAGAAAGTATTTGGAGTGGACATAAAATTGACGGTCAAGGATGACAACCTGCCCCTAGCGATTGAAAAACTCTTTTTTGAGATCGAAGCGCGGGGTTTAATGGAAGTGGGGATATATAGAGTGCCAGGACTTCAATCTCAGATTGAAAAATTGATGCGTGAATTGAATCAAGACCCCACAGCTGTGAATTTAGCCTCGGAAGAATGGAATGATGTGAATGTATTGGCGTGTGCGTTGAAACAATTTTTCCGAGATTTACCAGAACCATTGATTACCTTTGATCTTTATGAACGTTTTATAGCAGCAATACGTAAATATTTCCATTGATTAGTAATGTGGGTATGCTTAGAGATTGAAGAGTACAATGATCGGTTGTTTGAATTAAAGGACTTGTTGGCCGAATTACCACGACCACATTATGTTATTCTGAAGCGATTGATTGAGCATTTAGAATTGTAATTCACTTTTATTTTTCAAGTGGAAATTAATTTGGTGAATTATGGCAGAATTACTGATTATCAAGAAATTAACCGAATGTATGCCACCAATTTAGCGATTGTATTTGGACCAAATTTATTCCGCCCACCGCCACAACTGGACAATCTCTCCTATGCCATGACCAATCTTGGACACCAACAAAACATTGTGAAAAACTTGATTCTGCAGTATCATTGGTTATTTGACGTGGAACAAGAAGAAGGTGGAGGAGGTGGTGGAGAGACCTAATGTTGATTTCGTATAATTTTTGTATTGTTACTCGTCAAAACACCACATTTGCTTTTCCTCTTTCTCTCTTAAACGTGTCGCCTTTAATGACATTGTGTGAGATCCGTTGTTTTGCAAGTTTGCTTTGTTTTGTTGGAACTTTTAAAGATGTAGTTGAAAAAGGTCAGCTGGGACATTCAAAAACACTTTTTCCCTAAATTCCATACTTTTCACTCAGCATTTTCTCTTTCGTTTCTTGTCATTTTCCTCTCTACATTTTCCCTACATTTTGGAAATCCCCATAGCCTTGATTCGGCCTTCATGTCTTCTCTTGTTAATTTGCTTCCTTCGTCTTTACATCCTCTTCGTCGTTGTAGTTGCTCTAAAGAAACCCTTCCTTCCACTTCTTCTACGCAATCACCACCGCCATTGGCGAAACGTAGACTCTTTCGTCGTAGGGGGGCAGTGGAGGAGGAGGGGGAAAGGGAAGGATCCACTAGTTTTATCCCCAGCTATCCCGATCTCACGCTTTTGAAACAGCAGTTGAATTATCCACCCTTGGGCAGAAAAGTCCCAAAACAAGCGGATATTTTCAAAAATGACGATTTGGACGAAAAAGTCACCAGTAGCTGGGAAACTGTTTCTATCAATAATACGTCTTCTCTCTCACCTGTTGCTACTTCAACTACCACTTCTTCTACTGCAGCCGCCAATGCTTTTAATGTACCTGTGATTACTAGCAACAATTTAGAACTAAGCAGTAGTGTTAGCAGCTTGAAGAATAATATTCAAGCAGAGGTGGCAACTATGTCAGGTTCTACACAGACATCGGCCTCATTAGCTAAACCGGTGACTGTGGGAGGAACTCCATTGACCGAGGATGCTAATCCAATACATAATGTGACCAGATACAGCAATTTCAGCATTTGTGCCTCGTCTGTGTGGATATTGGGACGACATTACAAGCTGGGTAGTTGTCCATGCTGCGACAAAGAAGCCATGTCGAAAGTGTCATTTACGCCGAGGCCGTGTACATCCAGTTCTCGAGCACCTACGCCAGCAAGAATGATCATGTCAGATGTGCACTGTACTAGACGAACTCGGGGGCACATGCTGACACGGATGATTCCAGAACGAGTGAAAACCCCCTGGTGGAGGAAGATGTTTGGCATTTTTTCCAAGTCCAAAGCAACTCCCTCCCCCAAGCGACCAAATGCAGTGGATAAGACAATGTTTATGTGGAAATGCAGTGATTGCAATAATCTTGTTTATCTAAATGTGAAGAAGGATGGACGAAGAAGTATTAAAAGTTGTTCTCTGTGATTGGATTTTTAATACTTCAGCAACAGCAAATAAATTATAGGGTTTATCATGTCATCATTGTCGCTATTGTTGGTAGATTTGACCGAATATTTAAGGAATCCGCAAAAAGTACTCCTTACAATTACCATTCCGCAATTTGTTTTAGCTTTTATGTCACTTGGAATTATTGACCAAAGAAGAACAAGATCGGATAAAGAAATTAGTACAACCAGCAGACCAGGTGAGAAGCTTGGCAGGACAATTACTAGCCATGCGAGAAGCAAGAATCTCGCTTCAAATTCCCGTGGTAGAGTTGGAAAGAACCAGTTTTGGGAAGCCTGTAGTGGTACTCCTCTATTCACCATGGCTTGATTAAGTTGTTGTTGTTGTTGGTTGGTGGTGACAAGGATAGAAACAACAAGGACATGACAAATTCCAGTTTAGTATATCTCATCATGATCATTATGTGGTATTGGCTACCACTTGCAACAACACCACTCCTACCATAGCCAATGGAGACTATAAAAACACAAAAGATTTAATAGGAGTAGATTTGGTGAGTTTGGCTGAATTCGATGCTGTGGGGTTGGAAGCCTTGATGATGTATTTTACTGCAACAGAGAAAACGGCAGTATTTGAACTAAGGGATTGGAAGAAAAAGGTCAAGTTGGTAGCTTCTGTGTGGGCGCTGAAAGAAGCCTTTGTAAAAGCAATTGGGATGGGATTCTCATATCCGTTGTTGAAGATTGAATGTGTTTGTCAAGGGGAGTGGATGCTGAGAGTCGATGGAAGGATGCTGGGAAAGGAAGAAGGATGGAGGTTTCAGATATTCGAGGTAGAAGAAGAAGGGGATTATATAATAGCTTTGGTGATCAAGTCGCTGGAACAACTAAATGGAGAAGAAGTTAAAGTTTCTTCTTCTTCTTCAATTTGATGATGATGGCGGTGTTTGACTTGTTATTTGAATTACTACAAAATTCCTCGATATTTCATTTGGTCTTGATTCTGTTTGTGCCTTCCATCCTTTCTCGCCTGGTCAAGGCCTATAGATGGCTGGTGGCTTCTCCCAGCGAGCAAAAGAAGGCTGCTCTTTCAACCCGACATTACCTGGCCCTGGGGGTTTTTGCGGCTGCTTTTTCCTACCAACTTTACTGCTACTGGCAGGACCCACTGAATAACATATTTGACGAACTGGAGTTGGGACTGGGAGCGCCCAATTTTTTACTAAGGAATCGGTTAAGAGAATATCAAACGATTTTCCTAGCAGACTCTGTTGAAAAGACACGATTGGAATTCCTCGGTGAAAAGCTAAGGGTTAAGGAGAATCGCAGGCTATATGGACTTTATGGCGAAAGGTTATTCCAGCAATGTAACACGGTCTGGACGAGTCTTTGTCAACAAGCTTTGGACTATTTCTGGTATTTCTGGGTAGAACTTAGTGGAGCTTATCTCTTGGCCACGGCTGGGGTCATGCTGGGCTTGGATATGTTACGACTAAGCGTAACGACAAGATGGAAAAAATACCTCTGTTTGTTGCTCTTTATGGCTTATTCTGTGGAAGCTGTTACTTTTCTCTACTTTTCCTATCAGACCAACATCGAGATAGCAGCAGAGGATACTTCGGCACATTACTTCTTGTACAACTATGCCAAGTTGGTCAGAACCAGTGCGTTCTTGTTCCTTTACGCCCTGTTGATCCTGCTCTCATATGCTGGTTACTTCCGCGCCGACGCAGTAGAAGAAGAAATCTACTTGTTGGGCAAATCGTTGAACATTCTAAAATCCGTCCATCACCGACAAGCCTCACTAAAGTTGCTAAGGAATGCTCTAGTCAGGCATGGTTTGTTGCGCGAAAGATGGGTCGGGCATTTGGAGCAGTGTCAAAATGCGCGTTTGGAGGTTTATCAAGATGAGGAATATCATCAATTGCGAGAATCCGTTAAAACCAGAATGGGACCAGAAAACTTGCGAAGTTTGGGCGAAAATGTCGCTCAAGATGTTTGGAGAGTGGTGGATCAAGCATTAGGCGGGGGTGATGGCGTTGTAGAAAAAGGTGTTGTAGAAGAAGAGGATTAATTAACAAACTCGCACACACGTACAAAAAAATTAGACAAAAATACCACGATTGTTCTGCTGCTGACAAATTTGATTTCCAGCTTTTGCAGCTTCGCCATACAAAGCTGCATCTCTTGTCTATACACTCTGAAGGGATTGCTGGGCGTACACGCTAAAGTAAACTTTGGTCAAACGTCCCTTCACGTCATCCAAATGTTCCTTGATGGAATCTGGACTGTTTATCAGAGCGATTGGTGCTAAATATCCACCAGTCAACAGATTCATCTGGCCTACAAGTTTGGCATTCTGCTGCTCTAATTCTCTCACACGAGTAACGTTCAACAAATTTGTTCTGAGCCAGAATTCTGGTAATGGTTCTGCCACGGGTACTGCACAAAGTTCTCCTAAATCCACAATGGCTTCCAAGCATGGTTCATGGGTAGCATAAGCAGGTTTCTTAGTAGATTTCACAGGCGCCTCGAGGGTAGGAGAAAATTTTCTATGCTAGGGCAAGAACATGCCGTTTCCATGAAAACCACTGCTTCCCAAGTCATCGTTGGCAAATTGAATTAAAGTTTTTTGGTCTTTAAGATAGAGCTGAGCAACTACAGTTACATATTTTCTTTTCTGAGCGGTACTCAACAGACGATGATAACTTTGCCTGACGTAGAGGGTTGTACATTGGGCATTTACAAGAGGAAGGAGGAAAAGATGACTTGAGAAAACTGTAAACAGGAGTGGTTTCCACCAGGAAAAAAAGACATTTTAGGATTCAAAAGTTGGGGGAAAAGTTCGGAGAGGGAAAAAGGCGATAAGTTTTCGCCCACAAAGTTGGTCTGACCCTTACAGCAATAATCATCACTTGTTCTTAATAAAAAAATTATTACAAGGTCACCTCACTTTAAGAATGTATTTTTCGCATTCTTCAGATCATTAGTGGTTCTCTGTTGGTATGTCCCAGGGCTGTTATAATCGAATTATCAAAGCATTGTTGGTGGTAGTAATCACAGAGCTGCGAAATGCTAAAATTGTTCGTTTGCTGCAAGACAAAAAACTTGAAAAGTCGGGAAAATGTCCATTCATCTCTCCATTGCCTCTGAACTTCAACATCTCTCTCTCATGTCAGTCTGAGGGCACCAGAGGGTAATTCATGAAGAGGAATAATGTATGATTAGATTTGCAATTTAACAATTTCCAAATTTAGAAGAACAAAGCAAACTCACACAAAAAATAGTCAAAAACTACGATTGTTCTACTATTGACAAAGCTTTAATATCCACCTTTCTTAGCTTCGCCTTTAGGAGCATCAACTTTTGGAGCTTCACCATACAAAGCTGCATCTCCTGGATCTTGTCTACACACTCTGAAGGGATTGCTGGGTGAATCTCTGGGAAAAGCGGGTTCTCCAATGATGTCAGCCAACTGTTTAACCGAGGGTTTGGGTGCATCCAAATATCCCTGTTTTTTTACCACTTCGACGACCTTAGCGGTAGTAGTAGCACAGTCTTTATCGTGGGGAACACTGTGTTGTTTTCCATGCACGCTAAAGTAAACCTGGGTCAAGTGCCCAGTCACGTCTTCCAAATGTTTCTTGATGGAATCTGGACTGTTTACCAGAGCGAGTGGTGCTAAATATCCATTCAACAGATTCATCTTGCCTACAAGTTTGGCATTATGCTGTTCCAATGCTCGCACTTCAGTAACGTTTAACAGATTTAATCTGAGCCAGGCTTCTGGTAATGGTTCTGCCACGGGTACTGCACAAAGTTCCCCTAAATCCACAATGGCTTCCAAGTATGGTTCACGGGTAGCATAAGCTGGTCCCTGAGCAGGAGCGGGGTCTGAGCCGTAACCTGAATTGGCAGACTTGGGGGATTTAGGAGTAGGTACATCATCGTCATCACCATACGCTCTTCGTACCAGTCCAGGAGTGTTAGTACCAGTGGCGGTGCTTCCTGGTTTGACAGGAACATCACTGTATCGGTAGCACAATTTACTAATGTCCATAACGTCCTTTACTTGTACATTGTAATTCGGCAAGTAACTGGTGAGTGATTCAAAGCGATTTCCAAATGGTGAAAGAGGAGATTTCCATCCATAATCAGTGGTAATCCTTGTGTTGAAATTTCTACTCTGCCACTGTGCCCAGATCCTATCGATGTTGCAATGATGAAGGAAGAATAAAGGGTCAATAGGACTACGGAAAGTTCCCATGTTTCCACCAACAGCTACATGGACCTGATTATGAATGCCATTCTCAAGAGCTCGAGAGAAGGTATTGTAATCAGCACTGTTGACTATGAAACTGTTGACTTGGGCAGTAGTTTGAAAGGCAGACCATCGGCTATTACGAGTTACACAACCAGTGGTATCTGAAAGTGAAGCACCTGATAATTGGGAAAAGGTAATGCAGCCAGTGCTGAAGGGTCCAAAACCAGTGCTACTGCT
The DNA here is from genome assembly GCA_004114325.1 of Zoophagus insidians. Lineage (NCBI taxonomy): Eukaryota > Fungi > Zoopagomycota > Zoopagomycetes > Zoopagales > Zoopagaceae > Zoophagus > Zoophagus insidians. Next base: position 29,399 of record QZWR01000129.1, read on the forward strand.
AAACACTGGAGAAGAGGAAAAGGCAGAATTGTTGTCTAGAGTGGCATCCCAGTAAGGAATGCAAATGCCGGCACGTTGAGTCCTAAGAGTTTTTTCGTACTGGATAAGAAAGTGTCTATGCCAGGGCAAGAACATGCCGTTTCCATGAATACCACTATTTCCCAAGTTGTTATGGTCAGTGGCGAATTGAGTGTAAGTTTGTCGAGCACTCTGATAAACCTTAGTAACAGCAGTTACATAGGCTGTTTTCTGAGTGGCGGTTAACTGATGGTACTCTTGTCTAATACAGAATGTAGGACACTGGGCATTTACAGGGGGAGAAAGGAGAAGCTGGCTTGAGAGAAGTGTAAACAGGAGAGGTTTCCACCAGGAAAAAGACATTTTGGAGTTGGGAAAAAGTTGGGGAGGAGAAAAAATTTAGGAGTGAAAAACACGAGAGGTTTTCGCTGTTTGTGATGGCCAGTATTTATAACCACTAGTCAATAATAATTGTCACTTGACCAATACAATAATATCTTATTCATAAGTTTGAGTGTTGAACATCGTCGTCAATGCCTAGTTTTCCAAGTATTTCTTTATGAACAATGCACCACTATGCCAATCACTGTAAGTAATGACCACACTTGGGAGAAACCTTTTGGTTTGTCTCTGACTATATAGTACTTTTATTATTGGGACTTTGTGGGGGTAAGTCCAACATAAAATGCAAATTTTTTTGATAATTATTTGTTTTTCTTGAATAATAATAATTTATTGTCTTCAGGAGAAGAATCAGTCATAGTGATGGAGTGAAGAAACACGTGCTTCCTATTCACACGAAATCAATTAAAGAAAATTCCTTTCATGTGAATTCCCGCCTCTGAAGTTTTTCTTGCACAAACTTATTGACGAGATCATGTCCAAATATAGCAAAGCGAACGAAGATGTCGAAGTGCGAGAACCCCTTTTAGTGGGAACAACTTCACAAACTACTGAGCCTACTCCTCCACCTCAATATACTCCTTTCGTCATGAGCGCCACTACGGCCACGCATCCTCATCCACAACCAGGAGTCATGTATTTGGTTCACTCCAGAGATGCCTGCCCCAGGGGTGGTGAACATATTATTCGCACCAAGTTTGGATTTCTGGGCTGGTGTTGTGCTATTTGCTTCTTCCCTGAAGGCATCCTGTGCTGTCTCTGCCTGGGACGAGAACAATGCATCAAATGTAAAGAATACTTCAACTAACCTCCTCCTCCTGCTCGTATTTGCTTCTTTACGCCCTTCGCTTTATTATCTGCTCTTACCCATTTTAAATGCTTGTATGATTTTTTCCAAATCAGGAATTATCGAAATTAAAAATATTTTTGAATAATAAAATTTATTTCTTACAATAAAAATGCACAACAATGAGGTGTTTCAGAAGGCTTGAAACTGCGGGTTCTCTGAGTTTTGGCCCAATGTTAAATATAACTTTACTCTCCCATTATAACACACAAATTGACCTTCTACAACAACTACTACTACTTGCTCTTTTCTTGATTACTTTAACGACCTAACGCCTCCCCAACAACCACCCTTTCCGATACTTCTACATCCACACAACAACAATGCAACAATCACGATTTACGCTTTACCTCTTGCTTACTTTGTTATGGTTTGGCGGTCTGGTCGCAGCAGCACCTCCTGCTGATAAAACTGTTGCTGATTGGCGAGCAGCATTCCGAGGATTCAGCATCACGAAGATGGTGGATCGAGAGTCCTCCCCCGAAATGCATAAGTTTTATCGCTCACTTCTAACCAGCGGGTCTTCTGACGCTGGGCTACTTTCCGAAGAAGATGAAGCTTTGCTCAGACAACACCTAGCAAGCCTGGGAGCTGAACTCCGCACCATCTTTTCTACCTTTGGTTCTGCTGCCCCCGAGATTCTCAACAAGAATCGCGATAAAATCATTCCAATTTTCTTCAAAATTGGTATTATTATGGTTGATGTGGTCAAGAAAGACACCAAGGCCATTCCAGCTCATGCTCTCATGTTGGGCGCTGATGTTACCCTGTTTATCAGTGCTGTTTCTCCCGACTTGGCTCAACAATGGGGACTTTTGGATCAAAGCACAGATCGTGCAAAGGTGTCCTTTAGCGAGTGCTTCCGTTTAGTCGTAAACATCGCCGCTGAAGAGGTGAAGAATAAGATCAATAGTTACAAAGAGAAATTTTTAAGAATCTTTAAAGGCTCTCCCTTAATTTAGAAAAATAAAACCCTCATAGAAATCAAAATTTTGTGTTTTTATATACCTTTTATGGATCTAATTATTATTATTAATATTTAGCAAGAATTCCCTGTTTCTGATACTTCAGTATTGGCTACAACTGGAGCTGCTGGTGGGACAGAGGACAAGGCAGGGGCAAAAGATGCAGACTTGGCAATAATTCTTCCACTGATTGCTAACTTCTCCACCAGGGCCAAATCACCCGCATCTTCTACATCAACGCCGGTAAAGGTAATTCCCTTGATCTTGAACTTTAGCACCACGGGTTCACATCGACTGATCATTAGTTTAACCATTCGAATTTGCTCCTCGTTCAATTGAGTAGAGGGCAAAGAAACCTGGAACTGAGCCAATATTAAATGTTCTTGTAAATCAAATGCGGCCAAATTATCCACGCGCCATCTGATTTTTTCCTTATTTTCTTGCCAATTTCCATTGGGTTTTGACCAAACCTTTTCGATAAAATCCTTGGGAAGTGTCAAAGTAAATGTAAGTTCCTCTATAACAGCCTCACAAGCTGACACTGAACATAACGGATTCCTTTGATATGAAATTGCCAAACAAAGCTTGCCTGCTTGTACTCGCCAAAAAGGTTGAACTATTACCGGCAGATAACTGCTGGAATCTGTCGTTGATTGTATTACTTGGTATTGTCCAATACTTTCAACTTGTCCATCCTGCCCCTCCTGTCCTGGGAGTGAAGATTGAGGAATAAATGAGCGAGTTTCTGCTTTCCATTCTATCCCTTGGTGTATCCCTACTGGTCCCTGTATACCCTCAGGAAGTGACTTTAACCTAATCATGTTTGTTGAGGCAGAAGTGGTAAAGTAAGCCTTTGATGCTGAAATTTCTCCTCTTATCCCCATTTGAGTTACCAATCCGTCCAAAATCATTGCATGAATGGTTTCTTTAAGACAAATCAGATGTTTTTCAGCTTTTTCAAGAGGTTTTTGTGGTGGCAACTCCAAAATGGGAGAAACATCGTTATTTTCCTGTGTTTCAGCGTTTTCTTTGTTGGTGTTGGTGTTGTTGTTGGTTGCAGTAGTAGTAATGGTGGTGGTGGTATCAGTGGTGGTAGGATCAGGAATTATTACAGTAGGTGGACTAAATGGGTTATTACTACTACATTACATGGATTTAATAAATGTAGATGAAAAAAACTTACCTTTTAACCGACTCTCCAAACATACTTCCTACTCTGATAGCATTTATAGGTTCACTGCTAAGAGGAGAAGGAGATATTGAAGATGTTGGAGTTCTACATGTAAGAGAGGGGAATAAGGAGTTATAATATACCTATTAATCGGAGTAATAGAGAAAGTTGGTTTTATGGAAGCAGGAGAAGAAGCAGAAAATAGTTTCGCATTCACTCGATTCATGACTTGACTTGCTGATTCTTCTTCCTCTGTATTCACTGTTGGTGTATTAGTCATTGTCATGGTGGGCGTATTTACTGTCTCTACAATTACAATATCAGTAGTAACAGGAGCAGTAGAAGCAGTAGCAGTATCACCAGTAGCAGTAGAAGCAGAGGCAGAAGGTGTTTCTTGTGCATTGGTGATAGTATTATTGGAAGTGGCAGGTAAATTATCAGTGGAAACTTGAAGCTGAGGAATGACTGAAAGTGAAGCATTACGAGAAGCAGTTTTAAAAACCGGAGATGAAGGAATTAGCCCACCTTGAGCAGCTACCAACGAATATTGAGCAAGAAAGAAAAATTACCTGCTAAACTTGCCATGTTTTCCAACTCATAAACTTCGTCAAATTGACAAATCGTCGCTAAAGTAGCATCAGTAACTTCTTGCAACTTTTGATGGTACTCTCCCATCACCAGACAGAATTGCAAACAACTGCTCTTCATCTGACTAAGACGAGCTTCCTCCAATTTTTGCAGATTCTACAATAAATCCAATCAGTTAAGAAGGAAAATAAGAGAAATACCCCCAATAAAAGAGGAGCTTTTTGTTGCCATTGATTTTTGATGTTTTCCATAGCAATGCTCGCTTGTACCAATTTTTCTGCGGTTTGTTCAGCCCGTTTCCCTTCGCCTTTTTTATTATACGTCTTTTGAAGTTTATTCATTTTCGCCTGTTGTTCGTCGTACTCTTTTGCTATTTTCAAGCATTCTTGTTCAATCGGGATGATTTTTTCAAGCGCTTCCTGATAAGTACTTCTCTGTCGGCAGGGGATTTCCACTTGTTCTGATATTTGACGAGCAATTGAACTGTGCAAATGTTGAAGCTCTCTATTTTGCGTAAATAACTGTCTCCAAGAATCCTGAAAAGTACTATGCTCTCCTTCTTTATCTACCAAATTAACGAGGTGACCTACCCAATATCTGAGGCATTAGAAGTTGGATTCTTGGAGGCAATTTTGCCTAAATGCTTGGCATAGGATTCTTCCAATAAAACTTTATCCTTGAAATATTCTGCTAGATCATCCAATAGCTGTTTCCCTAGTCTCCGTTTCTGTCCAACTAATTGTAATACTTGCTTTGGTGGAAATCCCTACATTTGACCCATTAATTTCCCTTTTTTCTTGGATTGAAGACAAATTACCCCAAAAACATGATAAAAATTAACCTGATTCCCACCACCCGCTCCACCAATGCTGCTACTTTCATTACCACCACTAATAAAAGTCCCTCGTTCTTCATCATCCCCTCCCTCTAATTTCCTCGTACCAACTCCGTCTATAGAGTTGTTGCGTTGTGGATATGGAGAGGTAGGCTTCAACTGTGGAGAATACTCTCCTCTTATGAATTTACCACCGACTGCAGACATGGAGGTCGGAGAAGAAGAAACCGAGGTAGGAAGCGAAGGTTGAGTGCTTTTACGCCGAAGACTCGGAATCCTAATCCTCTCTGCTGCTATGCTCAAATTCCATCCACTTGAAGTTGTTGGAGGGTCTTCAGGCATTGTAGTCACATGTTCCTGGTTCCTTTCCTACACTCGTTTAACCTCCTAACATCTCTCAATATATTTATCTCTGCTATTGAGGAGAACATCATCAGTACAAATAATACATACACTTTTGGTTAAATACCATGTAATAATTAATAATTATCTAAAGGTAATAATTATTAATCCCTCTCTCTCTCTCTCTCTTTGGAGAGCAGTGATGAAAAGTACAGGAATTGCAATATTTGAGGTCCACGTGATTAAAAAGGGAAATGTCCAGTAATTGTTCAAGCAATGAAGAGGAAGTCACTAAGAAATCTACACTGAACAAAGCCACTGGAATTCCCAGAGTTTTACTTTCAATCCCTTTTAAATCTGACATCTTGGGAGTAGAAACGATTTTACAGACAACGAGCACATGCAAACATCTTTTCTGACCATGATTTAAGCTAGTACAATCGCCTCATTGGAGTTTTAACGCCAGCTAGTCCTATACATCCAAATCTGATGGACTGGCATCAACACTATCCAGGTTACTTTCTTCAACCACTTTCTGTAGTCCATACCACGACGATATTGTCAGATTCCGAGATTGCCCTAATTAACCAACGAGCTTCAGGTCCCATGGTCAAGTTTGCTGATATAGGCTGTGGTTATGGTGGATTATTGATGGCCCTATCACCAATTTTTCCCGATACGTTAATGTTGGGCTTGGAGATCAGAGTCAAGGTGGAAGATTATGTACGCGAAAAGATATCTGCTTTAAGAAAATCAAGTAGTAATGGCGGATATGGAAATATCAGTGTATTGAGAACTAATGCGCAAAAATTCTTGCCAAATTTCTTTCATAAAGGACAGGTAAATTTATTTAGTGGTGATTTGATACTCAGCGGTGTCAGTTGACAAAAATGTTCTTTTTATTTCCTGATCCACATTTCAAGAAAAGAAAACACAAGGCGAGAATTATCACGTATGCTCAGCCATGTTAATACAAACTAATCTCTTTTTGAAGGTCTCAGCTATTGGGAGAATACGCCTATTGTCTTGCCTCTGGTGGAAGATTGTACACTGTTACAGATGTGAAAGAGCTGCATGATTGGATGCAGGGACATTTGGAGAAACACCCGCTATTTCGTCCAGTAGATCCGGAGTCCCTGGTATAATTCTTTCCTGGAAGATTATTCCTTAACGACGGTTTAGAATGTTGACCCTGTAGTCCCGGTAATGCTAGATGAAACTGAAGAAGGCAAAAAAGTTGCTCGAAACGGTGGAAGTAAATGGTTCAATGTTTATGAACGGATTTAACAAATCTACTTTCTTCCTTAATTGTCTATAGCCTTTCAGGATTGTTGTTGTACAATTGCCAAAATTTGAGTGATAGTTTGGCCTTGTCAAAGATATGAAATAATTTTCTGATTATTCCTCTTCAAAATTTTGTGCCATCAACCTAGCATGCCTCGTAAAGAAAGAATTAACAATTCCCAAAACACTGCAATTGCTGCCCCTGCACAAACTTCGATCCCCAATCGAAATTCAGTTAGATTTGAAAACCACGTTGCTCGTCCCACTGCAAAAGTGCCTTCAATCATCAAGCAGAACGATCCTGCCGCTAAAGACACTGAAGCCGACATACTTTCGACCCGTTCTACAAAAAAGGATTTTAAAATACCTTTCCAGTTTGTAACGAGATCTGGAAAGAGACCGGAGCCCTTGAGGATCGATGTTGCAAAATTTGATACGGTTTCGCGCGCCATTGATCTGTTTTTCCCTGATTCCATACTATTGCAAGATTTTAACATCGGAATTTTACAAATCATCGATGATGCCTTGATATCTCGTAAAAAGGTTATAACTGGTATTAACGATGCCGAAAATGAATTACTATCTACTCGGGATGAGATGATTAAAGCCCAAGAAGAATTAACCTCAGTGAAGGAATCAATCGAGAAAAAAAAGTGGCAACTAAGCGAGCTAGAGCAATCACCTATACAAGAGATTCAGCCATCTGTTCAACCATCTGTCGGATCCCTGAAAACTTTGGTAACGGATTTGAAAAAAACATTCAAAAAGTTAAGCTGTGATCATGAATTATTACAAAATGAAATTTCGACCAACGAAATAGAACTTGGGGATATCAATGTTAAAATTGTTGAAAAGAAAAACTCAACCCAACACCTTGAACGAAAGAGCGAAGGCTGGACTAAGGCTCGTGACGAAATTAAAGCCCTGGTTCAAAAACAAATTTATCTTCAAACTGTTATATCCAGTGCGAAACTTCGACTCGACATGATGGAAAGAAAGATTGCATCAACAAGACAAGATTTAAGCGAAGCCAAACAGGATTTAAAAGATGCCAAGCAGGATTTAAAAGATGCAAAGCAAGATTTAAAAGATGCAAAGCAGGATTTGCTGCGCGAGGTTAAATCTTTGGATACCAAAATCCGTGACCTGGAAGCCAAGAAAGAGAGGTTGAAAGCCTTGATTCGATCTTATGAACAAGAGAAAACGGACTATGAATCCAAGATAATAA